>PVJD01006237.1:0-101633 GCA_004026545.1 Mormoops blainvillei
CGGGGGTAAAAGCCCGGGCCGCCTGAGGAAGGCTCTGCCTGCTTTCCCGGGGCCGGGGGCCCTCGAGGCTAAAAGCCCGGAGGAAAGTGCACATGTGGGGGAGCCATTATCTAATATTAGTCTCGACACTTACAAGAACTGAAACAAATGATCGTTTACTGGTATCTTGCACCAAACCCGCCTGGAGAAGAGAAACTGTCAGATGTTTCAACCGAACAGCTGCACATCAAAAATAGTCTGTTAGACACCAGGAGCTTTGTGACGCGAATGCCAGAGGCAGGTCCAGAACGTCACGGGCTCGGACGGTTTTTGTTCCCAGACTGATGGGCCTCATTTTCCTTATAAACCGACCCATGAGGAAACCCACAATGGAACAAGAGCCACCTGTAGGGGTATTTCGTGCACAGTCCAGGTGTCTCCCCCAGGTGTCATGCCGTGGATCGGGCAGGAAGCAATTGTGATGTCGTGCACAGACTGCCACTGGTACCACTGGGCTGACAGCACGTCACCATGCACCAGGACGGGGTCCCCTTCGTCCCACAGCCAGCACCTGTTCTTATGGGTCAGCACCGTGACTGCAGAGGTTGATAATACCCCAGACATTGCTCCTGGTTATCACGGGCTCGTGACTGGGGGACAGCGCCGAGAACTTAGGAAAGGGTATTGCGCTTTTTGCTTAGGAAAACCCAGCCGCTTTCTGGAGTGACTGGCTGCTCGGTTCACATCGTATTCTTTTATTCGCCAGGGGCAGTTGTGTAATGTTCTACTATGTCTTTTGAACCTAGAAATGTATTGATTGTGCTTTGATCTTTCATGACATCTATAATTTGCTCAGTTATATTTAGAGTTTTTTGTAAAAAATCTTTAGCTAGCATTAGTAAAAGGCATAATTGTTACTAAAATTTCATTGTGAAAAATCCTGCCATAAATAGAGCATTGAAATTCTTTAAGGTCTTTTTTCCAACTGCAATAATTTTTTGCAAGGTAAAAATTAAGAAGGTTCCTTGAAAACCAACTGTGAATAACAGAGCATAAAAAAATGATCGTTTAAGCAAATATAAAGATCAGAGGGTGAGCGGTCTGGAGCTGGTGCGGTGGTTCTGTTTTCCAAATTCCTCAGGGACCCACATTTTTCTAGCTCTATACTTCACCGGCACTAAAGTCAGCTTTGTCACTCAAGCTCCCATATGGCCGTCAGTTCTCTAGCCATCACACCTTTATTTCAGGTAGCAGAGGGGAGAAAGAAAAAAAAAGAAAGAGTGCAGCAGAGAATGCATCCCAACCGTCACTCAAGGGGGGGTGCCGGAGTCTGATGCCGAACGCGCACTGAGCGGAGACCCGTGGCTCTGACTTATCTCCTGGATTTCATGGAGAATGGACTGAAGGGGGGGCAACATTTAGCTTACATGTCATTGGTCAGAATGTATCCAAAGCCTGATTACACCTAACTGCAAGGGATGTTGGGAAATGTAGTTTTTTAAAATGACCATGGGTCCAGCTGAAAACAAGACTTCTGTTACTGTGGAAGGAGAGTGCATATTGGGGAACGACCCGTCATTTTTTCAGCAAAAGCCATTCCTTTGGGGTAGAACAGGTTATATAGCCTAGGTGTTCTTGCACTGCATATTCATTCTTGTTCCACACAGGGGTCTGTGCACCTCCTACTCAAACCACCCGGAGTAAAGATACTGGTAAGTTCAGCCCCCTGAGTGGGTTATAGCTTCTTTCGTTCACTCGGTAAATACCGACGGGAGGCCTCGTGTGTGATGAGCGCCCCGCTAAGGGTTTAGAGACGCCAAGGTGAACAAAACAGAGCCCTGACGCGCGGAGCTTACTGTCCCCTGGGACCAGTACTGAACGAGCGACTGCCACAGGGCACGCACTCCGGGAAGCGCGGAGCGGGGAGACCCATCTTAGCGCTGACATAGGGAGGGCCTGTTACGTGGATGAGTCAGGGGCGTGGACCGATCGCCCAGGGCAGGGAGCACATGCCCCACGGTTTGAGAGTTGGAGACGCTGCAGGCCTTTGGAGGAACCGAATGATTTTCGGCATTTCTGGAGTGTTGAGTTCAGAGAGGAGAATGCAGAGAGGTAGGCCTGGAGTGGGGCCGCTGTGCAAGCGCCGCCGGCCTCTCAGCCATGTTAGGCCTCACCCTTTGCTCGGGGGCGACCATGTGGCCCTGGGGACGGAGGCGCTGCGGCCACTGCTGGGGGCCGAGGGTGACTCGCCATTGCAGTAGGTGTGTTTTGTGCATCATCTCATCAAATATTCACAACAGACTCTGAGAGGCAGATAACATGTCCTTGTCCTTGTGCCATCAGTGAGAAAACTGAGGGCCAGAGCACTTGAGGAACTTGCTCAGGGTCAGTCAGTCGACGAGACGTTGCGCGAGACCAACCCAGAAAGAGCCCGATGCCGCCCCCATCTCATAGCCCAGACCCCACGGGGGCCCGGCCGGACAGTCGAGGCTGGAGATAAACAACCAGAAGCTAGCGTGTGTTCAGGCGAGCCTTCAAAAATATAACCTTCCCTCCTCCTGCAAATCGTTTAGGGGTCCCGCCTCTGAGCCTGCGTCCGAGCGCTGCCCCTGGGCCAGCCTAACCTCGCCTGGAGACCCCAGCTGTTCATTCGGAAGTGATGGCTGCTCCCCCGTGCTGGGCTCGCCTGACCCGAGGGCCACAGGTGCCACTGCCGGAGTCCAGGTGCACATCCAACACGCTCACCCCCAGAGCATGTTGTGCTGAGCACGTGTGACAGCCAATTATCTAGAAAGGAGGAGAGAGCGAGCGAGGGAAAGGGAAGTAGCCCCCGAGCTGGCCCATCTGCGAAATGCCGGGAAAATGCCCCTTGCTCTCGTTCTAGATATCTTGGTGCTCAGTCACTTCCCTCAACACGATCGATGTCACAGTCGCGGGTCGGGCATGAGTGGCGCTCGGGGTTGGGCAGATCCCTGGGTCGGTGCGCACCGCTTTGCTTAGCCACAGTGGACACTGCAACAGGGCAGGCTCTGGCTCTCAGCTGGAGTCAAAGCTCCGGGGCACCCACCCCTCCTGCGTGTGCGTCCAGCCTCCGCTCGGGCGGCCACTGTGCGATGGCTCAGCCAGCACCAGGCAGCGCCGTGTCCAGCCACCGGGCCCCGTTGTCACGATTTTTGACAGCGGCCGTAACTGACCACCAGGCCTTGGAATCAGAGTGCTGGCGGGGGCGGGGGGCGGCTGGCGGGGGCCGTTCCCATCCACATCTGGTGCTGCTGCTCAGACCAGCTGTTCGGTCGCACTGACAGCACGCTGAAAACATCCCAACACCACGGAACAGAAAGTCTGACAAGTAAAAATACCCCAGGAACGTACAAGGAGTTGAGGTAATGGGTGTCTTCATTGTAAAAGCAGCTGGTTTTCCTCGTTAATGTTTGTTTGGTTTAAAACAAGGGAAGATCCCCGTTGCCAGAGGAACGGATGGAACACTCTCTCTGAGCCCTCTGGCTTCCCGTGGAGGCGGATTGTCGGCAGGTCTGCCAAAAGCCCTAATCCCTTTTGTCTGGAGAGCTGGTGAGGTGAAGTTTAAAATTCTAGAATGTAACTTTTCTGTACCCCCTGCTTCTCTTTGCGGACCAGCCATCCCTGCCCCTCACAGCACGAATTCCGTGATGAGTAAAAGGCCGCTCAGCGGTGACCGTGACGGGATCCCGGGTGACGCTGCGTGCTGTCTTCCTTCGAGACGGCCTCGGGCATATTTTAAACTCCTCTGCTACTCGCCGAGCCGTAGAACCCTCTCGGTGAGAGTGGGGCGGCCGTACCTGCAGGCACCACAGCACGAAACAAGAGTTGGCCCTGTGGTGGGAAGAAGAGACGAGGGTCTGGTTTTTACCACAGGCGAGAGGGAAACAAGGTATTCAGCAACGTTCGTCTTCTACGTCGTAAGGTCTGCATGTGCCGCCACGCAGGACACGATGACAGGAAAATGCAAGGGGAGGGTGAGCGCTGATGGAGAAAGAGGATTTAATTGGCCTCCAGGTGTTGGGCGATGGGTGTTCTGCAAAAGGAGTAAAGAGAGAGAGACACGGGAAGAGAAGGGCCCGAAGGCCCCCAGCAGTAGAGGCTGCTCCCGGGGGACCAAACCTTCACGGCCTCAGGCAGCCTTTCCAAACACAACACAACTTCAATTTTGATCTACATTTTCCGTATTTCCCAGAACCGTGGGCTGTTTACAGAGTCAGGAGGATTTTTGCTTTGACATGAAGTAATCCTGTCCTTTGGGAGCCCCCAAAAGTTAGCCAAGGTTTGAGAGAGTTCCAGAAACCGCATTTTTAGTCCACTGTGGGTGCTTTTGTTGGAGGAACTAAACAACACTGCTCGCACTTTTGCAGCTTTATTATATGGGAAAAAAATTTTTTTCTTATAAAATCACTTGTGCTGTGAAAATCATGAAACTACTTCAAAAAAATTCTTCATTGTCATCAAAGTCAGCTTGACTCAAAATATTTTGACATTTAAAGTTAATTATACATCAGCAATTTATTTCAAGATTATCTGGGGCTGGAAACAAATAAGAACCAACAAAAAATACCTGAAACCATCCCATGAGGGACATTGTGTTTAATGAATGCATCCCCTTAGGCCTAGGGGTTTGTGCCACACTGTCCGAGGACCCCTGTACACCTGAAGACTGCACGGGCTGAGCAAATGTATTGACTGGGTTCTGGGCCAGCAGTTCAATAGCCTGTACTAGGTTCCAGAAGGTTCCAGCCCTCCAGGCGGAGGGATCATGTTTGAAATGACTGTAAGCCTGGTCCCATAGAATCTAAAAGCTTTCTTGTCCTTTGCTTGCAATGGAAACTGGTGACGGTTCTGTGCCCATGACAGATACTATGCCAGGTCATGTAACCAGGTGACTTTAGCGGGGACAAGGGAAGCCAAAGGTGTGTCAGGATCAGCCTCCAGGGGCCTGGAGAGCTGTGCCAACTGGAGATGGTGACCATGCAGGTGGCATGCTGAATGCGACCCTTTGGGGAGTGGCTCTGGGTTTCTAGGCTGTGACACGTGCTGAGTGGAAGACACCCCAGGAGGAGGGCTGGGCACGTAGGCCCTCGCAGGCCTCCGACGGTGTGGCCACGAGGTGATGAGCAAGGCAGGCGCCGCCCGCCCCGCACAGGCCCCACTGAGGTCGGGGACAGACCCACAGACAACGAACCACCAAACGGGGCCCCTGGGGCCTCGGACTTTCTCTCAGGCCCTGAGGTCCCAGTCTGTGCTTCTGACCCTTTATTTCAGCTGTTACGTTCCCTGGGGCACTTTATTCACTTTTATTTTTCTCAGTTACAGAACCACATCGTGGTATGAATTATTTCACTTGTAGAAGGAAGAGAAAGTATTTTCACAAACTTAAGTGCACTGCTGCGTGGGCACCAATAACCACATCATAGAATGACAGGGGTGTCCCTTGGGAATGGTTTTTGTCCCTTATAAGGTACCTGAGGGTCAGGACTCCCTTGGACTTCTTTGTCTTTGAATCACTACTATTGAGGCTGGAAGAAGAGGGAGGAGGAGAGAGAGAATGAGAGAAGGGGAGAGAGAATACTAATGGGGAGCAACGACCGTAACTATTGATGTCTCCTCAGGCCACTGGTCAGTCTGAACATTTGTCCGTGATCTCGTGACCACCCCGCCCCCACCGTGGCTTTCTTAGCCAAGGCGGATAATGCAAGGAGGGGGTATCCTTCACACTGTCCCAAGAGCTTGGACTTGGATGTGGCTGAGATTTCTGTACCACTACCTCTTCTGACGTAAACGCATGTGGACACTGGTTCTCAGCCCACAGGCAGACCCCCCCTCCGGGTCCCACTCCCTTCTGTCCCCAAGGCAGATGGAAGGCCAGGTGGAGTACGAATTCCAGCAAGGCAAGGGAAACAGGAAAGAGAGCAACTGAGACATGGAGATTAAAAATAGGAGAAACAGGAACCGAAAAGTCTGGGTTTCTATTTCTTTTCTGGTTCGCTTTGTTTTCATGTTTCCCCAGCGAACTGTTGTCATTAGTTTCTCCCAATCGAGCAGTCATCGATAGTCTTGGAGAAGAAAATAAGCCTTCTCAGTCCCTCCATGTAGCATCCCCCACCCTTCTCCTCAGAACGTGTTGACTCTCTGCACAGGGGAGAAGAGTCTTCTGCAGGCTTTGCCCGGAGAGGCGAACACAGCTCCCTCACGGCCTCCAAGTCAAAGGTCACAAATGGACGAAAACCTACAGCATGTAAACAGCCAACAAGGCACGCAGAGTCCGCACAGTCAGGGGTCGGCCCAGAGACGAGGGCTTGCGGAATGAACAAGGACAGCGGACGTGCTGCCCCAGGTCAGGGTTAAATACGTGGAGCCCATGACTCCCTGTTGCTTGTTGGGAACCCCCTGTAGGCCAACCCAAGGGAAAAAGCTCGCAGGCCTTGCGTGCGTGGCCATCTGTGAGGTCGACCGCCCGGGCCTGCCGACCACGCTTGGCTTCCAACCCTTCGACCACAGGGATGGGGAACTTAGCCCTCAAAGGCCCTGGAGCCCTGCTAGCCTGAGCAACAGAGACGAGGGGCTTCGCCCGCACCGTCTGAATGCGGAGGACAGCCCCCACCGCCCACAGTGGCTACTTTCTTGATTTTATGAAGCATTTTTGACGCATTCTCTCTAAGTCCCTCAGTTTTTTCAGAAAATACAGAGAATGTGTTTTTGATAAGATGGCGCCTCAGAAAAGCTCCCGCATCTCAGAGGGTTGCAGAATGAAACCTAGGTTACTCAGTTAAATTTAAATGTCAGATAAACAGCGAACGCTTTTCTTCACGTCCAGGTAAACTGTGAATAACAAGATGTTGCCTGGGGCACACGCACGCTAGACTGTCGTTCATATTCACCCGGAATTCCAATCTAACTGGGTGTCCCGTGTGTTCAGTGAAGAGTGGCAGCCCAGAGCAAGTCGCCTTGTTCAGTACCGGCCTCTGAGCACAGAGAGGGTGGGGCACATTCCAGGTGGGGCCTCTTCACGAGACAGCTGTCTTGCGTCTATGTTGCCGATCACACCAGGCACCCAGAAACAGCTGAGTCAGCTGAGCTAGAATTGCCAAGCTGGCCTTGGTTCACACGGGATGGTCACTGGTGAGCGCAGCAGGAATTGGAGACCGTTCCCACCACAGTGCCTACCAAGTGTGAGCCCTTTACACATAACTGTGAGGAAAGAAGGTGAATTTTAGTGTGGGTGGAACAGTACTGAGTCACGGCTCCGGAGGTTGTGAGTACGGAGAAAGGGGACCATGTTTCTACACTCAAGGCGAGGAGACCCCAGACTCAAGGCGAGGAGAGCCTGTTCCTTGCCGGACAGTTTCAGCAGGTGTTTCCCTAGCTGGCTCCCAATTCGCAGTTTTCTGGGTGGAAGGACTGAGGAGAGTGGAGGAAACCTAGGACTCTCGGCCCTCCTTCCCAGACTCCAGCGCTCCAGCCAGCGGAGCCAGCTCGGGACCTGGACACAGTCCCGTGCTCAGCACGCAAGATCCGAACTCAAGGCACCGGCCATCGCTGCACGGCACTCTGTAAGAGGAGAGTCTGGGGTCAACACGGGGTGTCGGCTAAACCCCCGACCGTCCCCTGTGAAGTGGCCCAGCCGCCACCCGCAGACACTGGGACACTGTGTGTGGGACCCAACAGTCCTGCTCCGGACGTCCGTTGTCTTCAGTGTCAGCCGCAGCCGAGCAGTTTTCTTGACCGACTGTTGGGTGCACTTTTTGCACTTAAAAAATGCCCTTGTTGCTTGCTCACTCAAAACACCTCGTGGGAAAATGAGAAGGGCTTTATTTAGAAGCGACTGAGCCTGTGAGTCATGGGACTTTCTGCTCCTCTTTTCCTGTTCAGCTCTCCTGCTGCCATAAACATTTGTAGGAAGACGGGCTCTTTCACGGCCTTTCAGAGGTCCAGCTGCCCGGCTGCTCATCCCCCGCCCGAAGGCAGCGACTTTCAGGAAGAGAAATTCTCTGGTTTTCTTTTAAATGCTGATAAAGACAAAAAAAAAAAAAGAAAGAAAGAAAAGAAAAAGACCCTTGAGCAGAATCACCTCTGCCCTGTCTCTCATGGTTCTCAGCGAGGGGTTAGTACTCCTTTAACTCGGGAATTAGCCCCGCGGTCAGAGGTGCAGTTGTGTAGGATTGGCGGTATGCTAAGGCGAAGAAATCACCGAAGACTTTGCCCTTGATGAGGTGGTGGGAAGGTTATTCCTTGTCTTCGGGGGACCTGCGGGCATGGTAGGCAGGGTGAAACCCACTCCAACACCCTAATTTCATCACAGGTTCCTCTTAAGTGGTTTCCTTCAAGCCGGAGAGCAGCCAGTTACTGAAAGTAACATGGTCTCCAGATCTAAGAATTCCGCCGTGATTTAGTTTTTTCCATCTTGGTTCCAGGGTGAGTTTGTGGGTTTTTAAACATTTGATTAAACGGCAGATTTCGTCTGTGATCCAGAATATCTCTCCCTGTGTGCCAACATCAATCCCCTTTTAATTGCAGTTTCCCAATACTTCCTTGCTTTAAAAAAACAAAAACAACCAGTCCTTTATTTTTGTTTTCCCTCCGACACAGTCACCCACTTCTTTTTGTAAACGTTTCCTTTTGGGATTTGCTTACCCCTTGTCTCCAGTGCAGCCCTGAGGCGTCGTGTTTCCCCTGACGTCCCCAGTCACTGAAAGAGCTGGGTCTCAGGGGTCACTTTCTCTGCTCTGCCGGTACAACGTCGATGTCAGCAGTGACACCTCAGGTCAGAGGTAGAAAGTAGACCAGGGCCCCCACGTCATGCGTTGGGCCTGGAACCTGGACCTGGGAGCCAGGAGGGCATGCGATGCAGCGATGGAGAGCCACCGAAGCTTAAATGTCAACTCTGTCACCTGGGGTCATGCGAGCTTCAGAAAGTGACTCATCGATTTCTCCACTGTGAAGCGGGGTAAAGTGGAACCACTTTATACTCAGAAGCACTCGTTGGGTGGTTCCGAGTATAAGAAGTTGGTATTAGTGTTGAGGACAATTCTTGTCACATGGTAAGTGCTGTGAAAATGTTGCTGTTGTTACTACTGAAAGGCTAGGCCTAGGTGCTGGAAAGGCCAGACGTAGAAAGGATGAATGAGTGCGATTAAGATGTATTTGTTTAATAAGCATTTCTTGAGTGTGTATCCTGTGCCGGCTAACTGCAAGGGGACAAAAGCCCAAGAACACAGACTGTACCCTCGGGTGGCTTAATCCCAGGGGAAAGCTGTGGGACAGTGGACAGAAAAGGCCACTGGGGTCCGAGTTGGAGGCCAGCTCCTTTATAGGTGGGGACTGGGTGGGTGAGTCTTCTCAATCCCGAAATGGGCGCAGTGTCACCTGGTCAGGTTGTGAGAAATTCAGGACAAGACAGCGGGCAGGTAGTGCGAGTCAATAGAGACGACACACCCTGCTACGTGCGCACAGGTTCATGTCCGTATCTACGTATTTAGAGAGGGAAGGAGGACAGTTACAGTGCAAGGGGACAGTCCCTCTGGGGGGCTTGTTCCAGGTGAACTTGAAGGCCAGAGGGAGGGTCCAAACCCTGCCCCGAGGGTCCCAGCAGGAGACATGGCGGAGACAACAAGGACAGCCGAGGCGGCCTCTGCGGGCGGGCGGGCGGGCGGGCTCCCAGGGGAAGTCAGCAGTCGCGCAGAGGCTGGGCGGGGAGAAGGGCTGGCGGGCCCGGCAGCGAGTCAGGGTCCGGTGCTCAGGGGCGGACGGGACACATGAGCAGAAAGGCGGCAGGAGCGACGCCCGGGGGGAGACGCTCACGTCTTGGTCAACGCGCCTTAATGAGGCTCCCCTGATGGCACCGTCAGAACGAACCCCCCGCCCAACGTCCCACGGAGCCCTGCCTGGCTCTGCTTCTCCCCGCGTCCCCCTCTGTCCCTTGCGCACAGGTCGCCCGCTAAGGGTGCATATCCACACGTGCGTGTCATACACACACATACGTTTTGCTTCTGCGGCTCCTTGGTAGAAAGCATGTTCCATGAGAACATGCACTTTGTTCACTGCTGTATCCTCAGCACCTAAATGGGCACCTGGCACATAGTAGGTGCTCAATAAATATCAGCTGAACTAAATGAATGAATGTACAGCTTTCTCTGCACAAAAGGTAAGGCGAGCTTACCCTGTGGCCAGGGGAGAATGCTAAGCACAGGCAGGTGTGGTCATGTTTCCCTGTTAGAAAGAATGTTCTGGAAGCATTGCTGTGGGCGGACTGTGAGGCCTCATTTCAGTAATCTGCTGGCTGCAGGAGGCCCAGACCCATGGAATGGAAAGCGGAGACTGGGGAGAGGCCCGCAGGCATGGCAGGCTGAACTGAACCACAGGTCAGAGGCACAACGAGAGAGTGCGCCCTTGGGGCTCCCTCAGCTGTCTGGCTCGAGCAAAGAAGAGTCGTTCGCTGAGAAGGGAAAAGAATATGAGTGGATGAGTAAAGGAAAAAAATGATGTTCTTACTCCAGGAGGGACCAAGGGCGTCCCAGCTGCTCAGGGGCTGGTGACGGTTCATTGAAAACGCGAGGGGAACACGCGCTGCGTCAGATCCCATTCATTACAAAGCCTACAGTGAGGGTTACCTGCGACCTAAGAGAGGCGACGAGGCTTGAGAAAATGTCTTACTTAACAGGCACGGGAAGAATGCAGCAAGAAACGCCTGTGGAGAACAGCTACCATTAACTTCCTGCAAGATGGCACCTCAGGCGGTCCGTATTTGCTTTAGCAGAGCGTGCTTTGTAGACATGAAACTTCCCTCATAGTTATGAACACCGTGCTTGGCCCCCACTGATCCGCATCTGTGACACACACGGAAGCGCCCCCGTGAGGCCCAGAAATAGAACCCAAAGGGCTTCCATCAGAATTCGGCTCCGGATGCCTCAGGGGCAGGTGTGCATTCGGGAGTTGCCACACCTGCACGATGACCCAGCTGAATAAACACACGACTCGAACAGCATGTGTGTAAATGCTCGGAGAAACTAACATCCCCCATTCCTGGTTTGTGCTCGATTACGGGCCAGGTTGCTGAGCTACCTCTGCTTTCGGAGGATGGGTAGAGTCCCAGGAGGTCATCCACTTGGTGCGGCTGGACAGAGTCCTTCAGGGGTCTCCCAAACCCTGGGATCCAGGCAACAGCGGGCCCGGCAGCTGCCCACAGTAGGTTGGGCTGGCGCACACCCCCAGGCTGGGCCCAGAGTGTGGCTTGTCTGTGGGTGGCAGGGCCGTCTGAGAGACCAGCTGGTGTCTAGAGCAAAGGGGCCCTTCCCCTGGGGGAAAAGGTGTGTCCAGAGAATTAAATGGAATAAGGCCGCCAAGCGCTGCAGGCTGCACCCAGTCCACGGTCATCAGCCTCGCAGGCCTGTTAGACTCAACCTGCCCTGCCGCGGGGCTGCTGACCACACACAGGGTAGGGGAGGGAGGCAGAGACAGGTCTGTAAGTGGAGAAAGTGGAGAAATGAGAGATCGCCGTGCTGGATGTGAAGACAGTGTGAGTCTCATGAAGTGACTGGGTCAACTTTCTAAGTCGGTATCTTTAATCAAAATGTATAAACAACTTGAAGCCAATTCAGCATTTTTATGATTTATTTGTAAGTACCATTATTGTTAATATTTTGAAAAATGGTATTTTTTTAGAAGTGGGTTTTTCCCTCCTTTAAGTTATGTTTTTTAAAGTTTACTGGGTTCGTAAATCTTTTTTTACATAACCACACATACAGGAGAACTTTGCTTTCTGAAAAAACTGCACCCCCGATATTGTACTGGGAATCAGTGAGAAAGCTGATTATACTGCTCAGAAATTCACTTGAAGACAAAATTTGGGATGTTTCAAATTTGATGGGAACTTCCACTAAATAAGAGGTTAACATTCGGTGTTGCTTTGACTTTGAAGCCAACGTTGCCAAGACTCAGTATTTTGAAACAACTCAGACGTATGTATCCATGGTTTTGAAAAGCCTGTTATGTTTCGTTTATTACCTCTCATCTGTTCTCAGGACTGTTGTCTTTTCTGTTCCCCCCATTTATAATTCATTTCAAAAATCACACATCAGACTGTGGCTACATACTAGGTATTCTCACGTCATGTAAATCTAGAATCTACTGTGGTTAGAACATTGCATTTGTCTCTTTCCTTCCTTTCTCCAGTCCCCAGGAGAGCCGGAGGAATGATGATTGCCAGGAATTTTCAACTTGAGTCCCAGCCGTTGGAACACGCTCTTCTCTTATTTCACCCCGCTTGAATCCATGACTGCTGAAGTTTTCCACATTCTTATATGGTCCCGGCAACTGTCCCTTGGGGTATTTCCATCCTCTCACCATTAGTTCACTTTCTTTGCTTATTCATTTCCAGTTGCTTCAGGGACTGAGCCAGGGCATCAGCGATTCGTGACTCAGTGCTATTTCAAGAACCCCCAGCATTTTCCGTGTGCTGACTCACCTGACAGTTTTCTGTGTTCACCTGTTGGGAGCATGGCTGTGGTGTGGCACATGCGACTTTGGGTGGCCAGAGAGCTCCTCAGACTGATCTGCAGTTGCAAAATTATGATCTGAACAAAGTCCTTTTGCCCGTGTTTCCTTTTGGCACTTTTCTTCCCTTGAGGAGAAGAGAGGGGTTAGTCTTAGTCACCTCTGAGTCACCAGTGACTACCGTAACACCCGGGGGGCCATAACACTTCCGTGCTCAACAAATATTCACTGAATGATGTAACAGGAGGGATGTTGGAGACTCTTCCTTTGTAGTTTGTGCATAGTCATGGTTGTGAATGTGGAAAAACTATCTTAGAAACATAAAGGCTTAGGTCAACATCTAAGAATGTACTTAAGTGCCTAAATTCATGGGGTTACCTATAAAAAACAGGGTTGTCCAGAAAGGCACAAAACTACCTCAAAGAGTTAAAGCAGTCGAATGCAATCTGCCTGGAGTTTCATCAACATGGACTCTTATTGGAGACCATCGAAGAAACCTGTCTTTCCTGTACCCACTCCTTGTTTCTTTCTGCCTTTAGCATTGAACCCAACTCTTCTGTCCATTCTAACCTCTTTCTTCAAATAGCTGACACCAGTTACATGAAGTAATAAGTACATGTGTTAGACCAGGCGCCCACGACACCAGCCCCAGATCTGATGATTCACCGGGTAAACCCGCAGGACCCAGCAGTCGAGTTCCTGGCCACTATTTGCAGCAGGGAGGGGACACAGAGAGAAGTCCGCGAAGGGGGAGAGCACATGAAGGGTGAGGTCTGCAGGGGACCGGGCACAAGCTTCCAAGGACCTGCCCCCGGCGGAGTCTCACAGGACATGCCTGACACCTCCAGCATCGAATCGCTACAGCACGTGTGACATGCTATCTCCCAGGGAAGCTTGTCAGAAAGTCAGCCCCCAGCTTTTTATTGGGGCTGGTCATGTAGGCTCTCTCCCAGTACACACCACAATCCCAGACTCCCAAACAGAAAGCAGATGTTCAGCCAAAGTCACGTGGTGTGTCCCAACAGCCTAGGCACAACAAACTGCCCTTTTCAGTTATGGGTGGAAACACCACTGAAATTCACATTTCCAGATGCCCGCGGACAGACCGCCTTGCAAGAAGGCTTTCCTGGGGGCAGCAGCGCCCGGCCTGCTGCATGACTTCTCTTCTGCATGCCTCTGTTCATCGAGTTCATCCTCTTTCCCAACTTTGGGATATGCCACCCTCCCAGCACCAGCCATCCGAGTGGCTGATTTTATCACTCCAACCTTAATGCAAAGGACATCTCTTAAGATGACTCCCTGGCCACCCTATTGGAAGTATCCCCCCACCGTTACTCTTCGTTATATTTTAAAATATTTTTCTGAGTGTAGGCTGTAACCTCCCTGTCAGCAGGGGTGCTTCTCTGTTTTGTTCACTAGTCCGTGCCCAGGACCTAAGCAGGAGCTCCAAAAGAGCACGGCATCAGCTCACAGGCAGCACTGTCGGAAGGTCTGTTGCCGTTAAGTGATGACTGCTGTGTTCCCTGTAACACCGGGAGATTTGCACTCTGAATGTACGCTCCACAGATCGGAGACTGCCGTTTCTAGCAGCTGTGACAGCACCGAGCACAGTGCAAGCTCTCCGTGAGTGTTTCCTGAGTTAAAATGGATTGGCATGCACACATGTGTGCACTCAGGTTGTGATTTTTGCAAAACATAGTTACTCTTCCACATGCTCTGGTCGCTTAACTGTGTAAGAGGTGGCACTATATGAAGTCTGTGCGGAAGGTGTCCAGCCATGTAACATGAAACATAGAGACATTTATTAAAGAGGATCCAAGAAACACTGTACATACGACAATGACGCTTCAGTCCCCTTCAGAGTAGGCACCTTGGGACCTCACACAGTTCTCCCAGTCATCATCAGCTGCCCCACCATATTTTCCTGAATCTCATCAATGGTCTGAAACCTCTCCCCTTTCAAAGGTGATTTTAGTTTTGGGAAAAGCCAGAAGTCACAGGGCACCACATCTGGGCTGTAGGGGAACAAGTCACCTGGGTGATTTGATGTTTCACCAAAAGACTCTGCGTGAGACGTGATGCATGAGCTGGTGTGCTGTTGTGATTAAGCCGCCAATCAGCAGTTGCCCAGAGCTGTGGCATTCTGAACCATCTGAATGGTTTCCATGGAGGAATGTTCACGCTTAACACAAAATCTGATGTAGATTCGTTGCTCTGCGCACTCAGTCATTTTGAATGCGATGGCCACACAGCACACGGGCTCACTCAACAGTGTCTACCGCCCCCACTGACTAGTACAGTGAAGTCGCCATTATTCACGCAAGCACATTCCAGTCCACTCTCCTTGGCTGCTAGGTTACACGGATGTCACACAAACTGTTCTCGTTATACTAACAATGGCCAGACTTTTTCCAGACAGACCTCATATGTATGTGGGTTTTTTCCCACACTGAGCAATTTTCTGTGATGCCAGCTGGACGTTCTATAACTCAGCTCAATTCTGACAGTATCTACCTGGATATTGTGTCAGAGCCCACAGGTTCAGGGCTCAGTCCCACAAAACCGCCCCTCTATCCAGATGCCAGTCACCAGTAATCATCCCCAACCGCTGTCTGCCTTGGCTCCCGCTCAGAGGTTCCTATGAACTCGCCCCCTCACATTCAGTCATTTGCTAGAACATCTCACAGAACTCAGGAAAATACTTCTGTTTGCCAGCTTATGAAAGGATACAATAAAGGATACAGATGAACAACCAGATGGAGAAATTCGCAGGGTGAGGTATGGAAGGACCCCGAGAACATGTGCTTCTGTCCCCGTGGAGCTGGGGTGTGTCACACTCTGGTACGTGGATGTGTTCACCCACCTGGAAGCTCTTCAAACCTCAAACTTGTGGGATATTTGCCTCAATTTTGTATTAAAGTGGCAAGTTTGTCTACCAAGACTGAGGGGTCTGTATAAGATAACATTCTGGGGAAGAGTGATGGAGTTTTTTAATAGCCATGAAAGAGTATTGGAAAATTAGTTGCCCAAAAATAAGTTAAAATGTTGATAGGTAATGTTGAGAATCGAGTCGAGGAATAAAATTATAAATTTCCCCCAACAGCCCTCAACCACGTTGGCACAGGAGCCAAGCAGGTCACTGATTCAATACTGTAGTTCTGTGTTGAGTAGATATTATGGGAAAATACAGGGTGAGGGTATCAAGGGTCCTGGTGACATTAATGATAGGATCTGATGAAGGAAAAGAGTTTAGAAGAGGCTAATTCTGGAAGAACATGAGGTATCAAAAACCATGACAGATAACTCTAAAAATGAGCTAGTAAAGGAATAGTGATAAAAACAAATGAATCCCATTTTTAAATTAAAGATAGAATATTTGTGTTTAAGAATTCAAGGATGGAGACATTCAAGGATGGAGACATTCAAGGATGGAGACATTCAAGAAAGCACCTGGAAAGGAATAAAGATGAAGGCCAGTGGAGCTGAAAGGAGGGTTGTCAGACGGATCCTTGGCCTGAACCCCAACGTCACTGAGGATAACGGTGGATCAGGGAATTTGAGTCGAGAGGCAAACTTTTTCTTAGGTGCCAGATAGCAGTGGATGTTTAGGGCTGGCTTAGAAGAGACAAAAAGAAGTGGAGAAGGACAATGTGGAAAAAAGTTGAGCTCAGCGCAGCAATGGCATTTAAAGAGTGTTGGGGTGATGGTTCGGAACCCTCTGTGGGAAGTAAGGAGAGGACTCCATCCCACCTCTGAGGCCTGCGTCCTGGAGAACGACCAGCACTCTCTCCAGGGGCTGCAGAGAAGAGGCCTAATGTTGAAAGGGGAAGGCGAACCACACAACCAAACCACATTTTACCATAAAATCCTTGTCCCTGTTTTTATTATCGTATGAATTAACCAGTTACAGACCTCATCCTTTCTTTCGCAAGTGTAATAACTTCATTAAAACTTTCAACAATGATAGAAGTGTGTATTTGTATTTAAGCCAACATGATAAAGCCCAGCTCCCATTTATAAAATCTATTCATTTTTAAAGAGTTAATTACAAGATGTCTTTCCTTAACTCTGCCATTTATTTTCAAATAAATATCTAAGACTAGTTTTAGTAAAAACATATACTTCATAAAGTTTTGCCTACAGTTGCATCTAGTTTTCATGGTTTTGAGACAAGCAGTTTGGTGTGTAGGTAACTTTATTCTGGAAAAAAAATTCAGATACTATAAATAGCATAATGTCTATTGTCAACAATAGCACACTAATAAATATTAAAACCTGGTTGTCATGTAAGATTAATGAGTGATTATTTAGGATTGAACACATGTTAAAACCATTCAGTCACAAAGTAGCCCATTAAAATAGTGATGATGTGAAACCAGATATAATCCAGAAGCAGTTAAAACATGGAAATATTTAATCTGTCCATCATCTTAAAAATTATTATTCAATATTCATAATTCAAAATTCTCATGTTTTATGCAGAAATCAGCAATTTGGCAGATCCTGGGTGAGAAAACTAAACAGTCTCATATGCTATCCAGGTGTCTTGCTTAGAATTACTCCCTGGAATTTTTAAAAATATATTATTCTAGAAGAGCAATGACTAGTGTAAGAAATGCAGTAACTGACAGGTATTTTCCTCCTGCTAGCATTGTGATTTCTGCTGCACATATGGAGCCAGTTAGGAGCTATTTCTGTTTCTCCAGAAGCACAGCATTGTATGGTTGTAAGAGAGAATCGCAAATAATCACAGTAGCTGAATTTTTTTGCATGTATTATGTGTCCGACATACTAAATGACTTTATTTTACTTAATCGTCACCACCGCTCTTTCCATTTTAAAAGTGAAGAAACTGAAGCTGAGAAGGTCGAGCCACCCGCTTCCACAGCTGCCGAAGGTCAGGCCGGGTCTGCACCAGAGCCTGCCGCCGCGCTCTCACCCGCCCAGTGACACGACCAGAAGCCTAATCACCACAGACAGACCCTCAAGCAAGGAGAGCTGACAGATCTGTTTACCCTTCCTGTCTTCCAAGTCCCTTACCCATAGGCTCAAGCTGTGGGCCAACCTTCCCTAAAAATCACAGAGCAGGAGGAAATTTTTAATCCATTAATGGATTAATTTTTTGTCATTTCCTCAGTGATTTGTCTGTTTCTAAACATCAAGGCAGTGCTAAAAGTAGAAGGAAACTTGGAATCTGGAACCTATTCTCCCATCCGGGCTAGGCGTCTCTTTCCTCGTCTTGGCCCTTCTTCACCTTGGAAAGCCTGGCTTGGGGTTAAGCATCCATGCCACTAAACTGGAGTGTGCTGGGTTTGGGTTTTCGCTCTTCCATATCCCTCTTAGTGTTGTCCCTACAATACCGATTGCCGACCACCCCCCTCTTTGAGCCTTCCGCGTCTTGTAGTCATGTCCCCGTGTCCTTGTTCTTAAGAGCTGTTGTGTTTAGTGAACATTCGAACCTTTGCTGTGGATCTGTGAGCACAGGGGATTGTGAAAGGAGTCCAGTGTGTTTATTCAATCTTGTCTGTTTCAGTTAAGATGGCTTCCAGTGCATGGTATCGATACGTTCACATTCTAAGACGTTCATTATATGGGTGGGTCCAGGGTCAGTTTGGTGGCTCATTGATGTCACCAAAAACCTAGGCTCTTTCCATTTTTCTGCATGACATCCTCAGGTTGCAAAATGCATGCAGCTGCTGCAGAGATATTTATAGACACCACAACATCTGGCCAGAGAAGAGGGACATGTCCTCCTCAGTGAGCATGGCTTTGTAATGAGGAAGTAAAACCTTTCCCATAAGTCCCCAGATGACTTCCCCTGAAGTTCCAGTCTGTAGTCCCTGCTCAGGGCCTCGCTGTAAGGGGCCAATAGATCTAATAATACCTGACGTCGTCAGACGCTCCGGTGGAGGTGAACTCCGTGAGCGAAGAGGAGTGCGGAGGGAAGAAAGCTGAGTGTAGACAGCCAAGTTAACTTTCAATTCAACTAGCTGCCCCAGAAACAACAACTTTAGAAGTATTTAGATTTTATCAGCCATAATTTCTGAGACAAATAGGGTAAACTTGGAGTGAGACCTAGACAAGGTATATATTTATTCATCTCTAAATGAGCAGTCTCAAAGACTTTGAATTAAGAGATTGAATCAACTAAAAAGTACCCCTAGTCAGAGCATGCCAAAATATTCCTCATATTTGGTTAAACCAATTGGCATGAATGCCTTGGTCTTTTCTCCAGGAAGATCTGTTTTTATCACTGTCTTGAGTTGTTGTGTGTTGACTCCAGGAGGAATCCTGTGTAAGTTTACCTTTACTTACCTTTCTGTGGGCCAGCAGTTCTGTGGTTGTCTGTTAAAAGTTTGTAACTCGACATAGATTAATATGTCAGCAGTGTTGTTGGGTTTTCCCAAATCAAATAACATTCAAAAATCTCAAAAACAAAACAAAACAAAAAAAAACTCCCGTGAAAACACAGCATGGGACATCTTTATGTGAACCGGACCTTCGGTTGACCTTTACTGGCTGAGATAAGCATCGGCAGCCCGGAGACGATGACTCGTTTCTGAGTCAGCAAGGATACTTTTCGCATCAGTCTCTGAAAAACTTTGCCCCAGGAGTCTTGGGTCCTGGTAAAAAGACACTCTGTCTAATTCTGAAAGCCCTTCAAAGAACAGGGCCACACTTGCAGGCTAAGGGGTATTAGTTCCATCAAAAAAAAAAAAAGAGAAAAAGATAAAAGAGGGGAGTTACCACGTCATGCCAAAACCCTACAGCTACCATGCCAGGCAAAAATATTTGTCTGAACCCTCAAATCCTCCTGGTAGTAGAGGGGGCTCTCCTGAAACAGAACTTTAAAAATGCTATTTGACCTAAAATAGAAATTAAAACAGTAAACCTGCCTGTCTTTCCATCTATCTATCTATCTGTCTAATAATGTATCTAATCTATGTATGTATGTATGTATGTACCTATATACATAAATATATAGATGTAGCATGATGGCTATTGAGAAAGGGTGTTGTTTTTAAAATATTTAACACCCAAAAGTCTAGGGTGTGTATAAACATACAAGTTCATTACATTTTTGTACTGCCAGTTTGTCCTTTGAAGTTGCTTGGCTATTTGGAGATAAACAACTTAGCTATCTTTGGTTAACCATCAAGTGTCTGTTGACCTCAGGGATAAAACAGAATTTGTTTCTGTGTTTGTGAGCAGTTTTCCTGAAGCCACCTGATTTTTTGTTTGTTTGTTTTTGGTAGTCCTTAGTCTATTAGCAAACATTTAAATGTATTCCACCCTATGAAGCTCTCAACTGTGAAATTAACCTGTCCCCAGCCTTGTCTGAGTGAGACCAGGTGCTTTCGGCTCCCCCTCCTACCCACAGCAAGAATCCCTTAGGAAAAAAGGGAGGAAGTGAGACTTCTGACATTTGTGCGCCGAAAAAGTGTCAGTAAACAATCTGAAAATGACCAGAGGCATTCCACCAAAACCCCCTGAAAATTATCTGAGAAACCCTAACTTTTTAAATGGAACACGACTCATCTTCCTTTCTTGCTTAAAACAAAAAGCATCCCCCGCCCCCGTCTCATATTTAAATAACAGCTATCAAAGATTTAATGATCGCACGGTTGGACCCCGTTCAAACAATCGGGGCAGGAAGGAGCGCCCAGCTGCCGGGAGCCGCCCGGCAGCGCTGCCCCAGACAGACCGCTGCACCTTGGCGGCTGGCTCTAATTAACAGCAGACTCCAAGCGGTTTTTGCTTCCCCCCTCTTTCTTCAGGAACTTTAAACAAAGTGATTTGTAGTGTTCTGTCTTATATAGCATCTACCCCAGTGGAAACGGAGGGTGTTCATGGAAATAACTCGAGCCAAGTTCAAAGCAGATTAGGGCGTCTAAAGGGCACCTCGAGATTTTGACCTTGGCCCCGGACCACGATGGAGCAGAACGCGCTGGCTTTCCTCCTGAAGGGCGCCGTCTCCTGCGCAGGGAGGTTGCCCGGTTATTACTAGACTAGGTTGTTATTAATGCTCATCTACTTTTAAGGACATTTTTATCCTGTAGTTAATGAAAAAAATATTTTATGTTGCAAGGAACCACAGTCGAGCGAGGTTTTGGGGGTTTCCTTTAACAGAGGACTCCCTTTCCCGACGCCCCCTCAGCACCCTCAGTGAGCATGTGCCACTGCAGCCACTAAGTCACAAACACCACGGGTGGCACCCACCTTCACGGTCACGCCGTGGGACCCTTCAGCTGCCTTCTGGTCCTGTTTGTAGACTAAATGAAGAAGGCCATGTCCAGAGATGAAGCTTCCCCTGAGGGCATGGGGCCCGGGGCTGAGAGTGCCCACGGGGCAGGGGGCTTAAAGTGATTTTTAAAAAAAACATTTAACACATTGACATAAAAGATCACGTTCAGGAGAAGCAAGCCTCTTACATGCGATAAAACTGCCAGCGTAGTTCTCAGGGCCACAGTGACCACTCAGGTGATTAGGGAAAGCAGAGTTAGGACCCGGGATCCCCCTTTTGCCGTGAATAGCTTGACCCACTCGATTTAACACACTTCACCCCATGAATTAATACTGCTCATCACATAGCGGGTTTCCCCCCATAAGGCTGACGATCTTTCTTTGGTCCATGGGAACACAGTGCCAGGAAGTGGCCAAGATCGGGGCCATCAGGCCAATCTGTGGGGTAAAAATCTTGAGCCTACGACTTACTGGTGGGGCTAACACAAAGGAATTCTCGCGCTTCCTGGGCCCTTTCCCACCTGAGAAGTGGGGTCCACACTGTTACCTCCCTCCTCGGTTGTTCTGAGGAGTAAAAAGATTATTAGGCATAAAGCTTAGACTACGCCTGGCGCACGGTAAATTCTACAGAAGTGCCGGCTACTAACAGTAACATCGACCTTCATTCTCCCTGATCCGACCTCCAGCGAAGATCCAGGGCAGCTTCTGTGGCCCTGTGATCGATCCACGCATTATTTTGGCTCCAGTATTTTCTGTTGTGGTTTTTGATGTCAAAGAGGAGGCTTGGAAATAGTCTTCCAGTTTCAATAAAACTCACTGGTATTTTTAAACAAAATTGTCAAGAACAGTAGAACATCTGCAAAGTGTCACCTGTGCCATCTTTTGAAGTAGAACGGAGCCTAAGAAGGGCACCACCCCACTCTCAGGTGGCATTTGGGAGACTCACGGAAACCTGATTCCACACTCAAGAAAACAAGGTCATGGAGCACAGACAACAAGCACCCAAACTCAGCCTCCCGTTTCCGCAGATTCACAGTGCTTCACAACAGCTGTACACGGGACGTTCTGCTTAATCACATCATTTGGCAGAGAGAGACTACACGCACGTCATACGTGGTGTATTAAGCTTTGATGAGTTACCAGGGATTCGCAAATGATGACCTGTGGGCCAAATTGGGCTCATGCCTTGTTTTAGCTAATAATGTTTTTACATTTTTAAAGCATTGTAAAAATAAAAAAGAATATGCAACAGAAGCTGTCTGTAGCCTACGAAATCTAAAATACTTACTATTTGGCCCTTTATAGAAAAAGCGTGTTGACAGCTGAGTTTGGTTATAACAAAATACATCTAACGTAAAAGTTTCGTGGGGCATAATTTAACCTTTTATGGTTTAGAAGGCACTCCTGACTCTTGGAATAGCCCAGGTTGGCGATTAGGCACGTCACTGAGGACTGGACTGTATTCACGGTTAAAGGTGTGAGTTCTGAAATCAGACTGCCTTTGATCCAGTCTAGG
The DNA here is from genome assembly GCA_004026545.1 of Mormoops blainvillei. Taxonomy (NCBI): domain Eukaryota; kingdom Metazoa; phylum Chordata; class Mammalia; order Chiroptera; family Mormoopidae; genus Mormoops; species Mormoops blainvillei. The sequence continues at coordinate 22,259 of PVJD01006237.1, forward strand.
CTCTGCCACTCGTTAAGTGTGTGCTCGTTATCAAATTACTTAATTTTCCTAAGCCCTGGTTTCCTCATCTGTAGAAAACGAGCCTTATAGTAACGGCTTTCCCTGGCGGAGGTGAGCATCAGAGGAGGGGCTGCACAGAAGCTCTTCGCACGTGGGGAGGTCACCGCATGTTCGTCGTGACCTCGCGTGCCTCCCAGCCGGAAGTCCGATTCTTCGAGGGTCCCGGTTGCTTACACACCGTGTGATTGGACGCCGGCCACGCGACCAGCCTGACCGGCTGATCCATGCAGCTTTCTACCTCTGATTGCTGGCGCTCTCGTGACACTACATCAGAACCAGGGGTCCCGCGCGTGGCTGTGCCACGTAACTGGACGCGAAGAGACTGGCAGAGGAGGGCAATGCTGCGGAGTTGTGCAGTCGCATTTCCCCCTTGCAGCCCTGCAGCCACCCGGTCGGCGGCGCCTGGCAGGGTCGGCGGCGCCTGGCAGGGTCTGCAGGGCCCCGCGTGGCGTCAGAGTCCTGGTCTTGCTCCTCGGAACTGGCTTCACTGCAGCGATCACGTCACAAGGTTATAAATATCCAAACATCAAGTCGTACACTTTAAATATACACAATTTTTTTTTCAATTTGACCTCAATAAAGCTGAAAAATGCTATACACCATCAAAATGATACTTACAAAGAGCTTTTGAAGTGATGCTTAAATAATGTAAAGTGGAAAAAAGACAAGAAAATGAAATTAAAGTTTCTGCAGAAAGAAAGACGAGCAGGACGGAAGTAGCGCGCAGTCCCGGGCAGGAGGGCCCGTCTGCACCCTGCGCAGCTCGTGGCCAGGGCGCCCACGGCAGCACCTGCCCCTTCAGTCCAGGCCCCGCTGGAGGACTGGGCGGCCTGAGACAGGCGAAAACGGAGCTCTTGGTTTACGAAGCCTCTCAGATCCGGGGAATCGTGTGGTGCTACAACACAGCCTCGCAAAGTCCGATTTAGGCAATGCACTGACGGGAAAATCTGTTTCTGTAGGGTTTTCTGATAAACCTGGGTTCTTCGTGTGAGGATCGTCATTTGACCCATTTCTAAATAAAAAAATATATATATGTTTTTATATCTATATCTTTGAGATTTGCGATCCGAGAGGCAGGAGGCCCATTAAGAAAACATAAAATCACAAGTCCCGCATTGCCCCGGAAAGTGTCTCTTTATTCGGCTGGAAGGCTCTTCCATGCTGACGTCTGTGTTTCCTTAAGGGTCAAAAAAGCCTGCAGTTCCCTTCAGGCTTACATGACAAGTATTTCCTTTTAACACTTCAATAAAAAAATATAGAGAAATTTTCCATAGATCTAAAAGGCTGACGAGCAAGACCAAATTTCCACTGAAGGCTGGAAGCCGGCCCCCCAGCGGGAACACGGAGTCGGGCAAGCAAAGCGGCTCTCTTACGAGGTCCAGGTGCCAATAAAATTCCTCCATCTCTCCACACATCCTTTGGCCGAGGCTGAAAATGTCCCTGTGCTATTGCAGGGAAAGCAGCCTGTGACACAGAGGAACACGAGACTCAACTATGTGAGCCTCACGCATCCTCAAGTTCAACATCAAAGGGCTTTTATATTTGGGGGAAGGTAACGCAACAGTGCCTCGTACTTGGCTTATCAAAGAAACATAAGCGTTTTCTCTACTATTTCCACCACGCAGCTTCAGTTAATATGCAAAACCTTAGGGAGAAGTTACTTTAAAATTTTCTCATCCACAAAGAACGGTCATTTTATTAACTGATTTGCACCACTCCGATTATCCCCTGTGACAGCTGAGAGCCAAGGCTTGGATGACAAATGGAGGCTTTTCTTTTCTTTTCTTTTTTAAATGTTATTTATTTATTTTTAGAGAGAGGGGAAGGGAGGGAGAAAGAGAGAAACATCACTGTGTGGTTGCCTCTCTCATGCCTCCACCCGGGGCCTGGCCCACAACCCAGGCACGTACGCTGTGTGGGAATTGAACCGGCGACCCTTTTCTTGGTAGGCCAGCACTCAGCCCACTGAGCCACACCAGCCAGGGCTGAATGGAGATTTTCAGAAGACGTTGCTGGTCTGTTTCTTTCTGAGCGCGATTTCCCCCAGAAGCTCTTTCTTCCCGCAGTCCTGGCAAGGTGTTCAGGGGCACTTAGTTGTCTGTTAATGCTGGTTAGTACGTGCCAACCTGCTGTAAAAGGCTTATTTTTCATCTCAGAAGGAGGTCACTTCAGCCTCCACCACTGCCTTATGACTGCCCTTCCAGATTTTGTCTTTGTACGTGGAATGAGCTAATAAAATGGGCACGAATTTGTCCTGTTATCAGAAGCACTCAACTCTCCCCTCTCAACATGGAAAACACTCTTCTTGGAGGCTCCGTGCCCTTCCCCCGGGGCCCCAGCCTGACGGACCAGTCTGCATCCACCTCGGCAAGCTCGCTTCGGTCCTGCGCTCTTTCTCTGGGAACGCGCTGCTTTGGCCCCGTGGTGACGTCATGCATAACCCTCATCTCTTCCGTGGCATCCTCCGGTGGGAATGACAGATAAGAGAAGCAATTAATAATGATGGGGATATACAGTATTTCTTTAATGATCAGGGTTGGCGTAGTGGAAATGGTGACCCCATTCGGAAGGCCATTTCCGCCAGGGGCTTTTGGAGCCTCTGGTGTTCCATCTGTCTCATGGCTGTGACTGTTAAGTCACATTTTGTTCATCTCCTTGTCCCCCAGAACTCCTCCAACATCTTTCCCCAACATGACTGCTCCCAAGAAATTTCTAGATGCTACGGCCAGCTTTCTGATCCTACCGCTTCTGGGCCTCTTCCGCTGCCTTCTGAGGACCCAACCAAGGGGACCCCCCATCCAAACACAAACTGCAAGAATTTTCTCTTTTCACCTGCAAGCCAGTCCAGCAGGTTTACCGTCCCATGAAGGCTTTCTTATTCAAGCTCTGTTGTTTCTTTTGGGTCCCCTATAACCACGTGCCAGAAATGTCACATCTCTTTACATATGTGTAATTCTCCCGGTGGCTCTAAAAGTTAGAGCTATTGCTGTTCCTGTTTTGAATGGGGGAAACTGAGGCCTGCAGAATTCAAGCGTTTGTGTAAAGGCTGCGTGGCTGCCGGCAGCAGAGCAGCAAAGCCATCGCAGGGCCTTGCCTCCCACCCGGCTCCTCCCTGCGTCCGTCATGTCCCCCACTTCAGTGTCTCCCTCTCGTTAATTGCCCATCTGTTTCACGGGATCTCGTCCCTGCCCTCTCTCCCAAAGGGCCTCTGGTCTCCCTCACTCTTATTCCTGCATCTACCCTCTTACCCACCAGGCATTTACTAAGCCCCAACTCCGCACAAGGCCCTCTCCATGGGGCGGTCTTCTGCTACCGATGCTGGGTGCTGGCCGACGGCACCCACTGTCGCCAGCCCCCTAAAAGCAGGGCCAGGCTGTCAAAGATCGTACAGAAAAGATGAAGAGCGGAAGGAATCAGAGCAGATCTTTAACTATGTTCTAAAGTAACTGTGACCTCTGTGACATCGGTGGTTTGGGAGGATGGGCAGCAGGTCTGCCAGGGGTAGGGATGGAGTCAGCCTTCAGCCCGTAAGTGCTGCTTCAGACATGGCCTTCTCATGGCCGTGCACGTGTGCCACCTCCTGTGTCTCCCATATCAGCCCCTCATTGTCCTCCCGGGAACCAGTTTTTATGACCAGATTTTGTTGGGGAAAATTTGAATTTATTGTGGAACACCTGTGTCTTATCTCAATGGGACGCACTACCTCCCTCAAAGCAGCACGTTGGTAATTTGACGGCCACTTGTGTCGGCACAGCTTGAACTCCAGGAGCAGCCCTGAGATTTCTGTTTTCAGTTTCCAACACTATAGCGGGGTTTTTCTTCCTCAACATTTTTTAAATGAAAATTTCAAACATACAGAAAATTGGAAGGGTTGTACAGAAAATAGCCATACTCACTGCCCAGATTCTGCGACTGCGGGTTTGCTGTGTTTGCGTCCTCATCTATCTGTGGAGCCGCTCGCGTCCCTGCCCATCAGCCCATGTTATTTTTGATGCTTTCTGAAGCCAGTTGCAGACGTCAGTGTACTTCATCTGGAAACATTTCCACATGTGTGTCATTAGCGGGAGCTCAATATTTGTTTATGTAATCTTTGAGAGTAAAAAATGTCTGCAGTGAAATGCGTAAATCTTGTGTAGCAGTCTACAGCTTTTGACAAATGTACACAGGTATATAATACAACCCTCATTGAGATACAGAAGAAGACCGCACCCCACAAAGTTCTGCCACACCCCTTCCCAGTCAGCCCCCACTCATGCACGCAGACACTTGTTCCATTTAATTCGACATGAAATGGTAATTTCCAGAAGGAACGTAATCAGGGTTCACACCGACTCCGGCTGTTGGAATTTGGAGACGAGTCATCGGCGACTACGTGGAGTACGGAATTCTAAACAGGACCTCACACTCGTGTCTTATCACAACGCACTCCGCCTGCTCTTTCCTTAACCTGCTGTTTTTTCCACCCTTGGCTAGTGGTTCATCCCCCTTTCTGTGATTTCTAAAGCTGCTTCCACAAATATCAAAAAAGTCAACTCAGCTGCTCTACACTTTCCCTGTTAGGCTTTGATAGCTTCCGTCTGGCAATTGAAGTTGCACTTGGCTTTGGATGCGGTCTTGTTTGGGGTGCCGAGTGCCTGCCGTGGGCACAGCTCACTCATAGCAGGCTGGCGCTGGAGAGTCTTCTGCAGTCACTCATGAGGCTTCTTGGCACCCCTGGGCATTGCTCATTGGACACGGGGGACTGCGGAGTGATGGGGGCACCTGCGAACGCTGTGCCCCACATGCTTAATTCACGTCCCAGTGTCACTCAGGCAGCACATGCTTCAACCCAGCTGGTTTGCTGTGTGTCCCAGGGTGCCATGCCGTGCCGCGACCTTTTGCAGCATGAGCCGCCGCGTTCTGTAGTAATCAGTGAGTTTTCGTTGGATGTTTCTGCCATGGAATCTGCCAAAGGAAAGTGGGAGTAAGAAAAGGACATGCATAACGAGTGTGCTCCCAGCTCCGCAAAGAAAACACCCAACCATGGGGGCAAGTGGCATATTTGTCACTGAGATGTCCTTGAGCAAAGGTCTGAGAAAGCGGGGAGGGCACGAAGGGCCTCTCTGTGACTTGCCTCCGAAGAACCTGCAAGGAATCCACCAGCGGGCACAGGGAAACTATGAAGGATGAATGGCGTCCCACAAAGCAAGGCATGCTCGATGTGCGTGGGCTCCGCTGGAGATACGTTTTCCCCGGGGAGATTTCCAGACTAGAAAGGCTACCCCGAGCGCTCGCCTGTAGCCCGACAGGGACACATGAGCTCTAGGTCCTCACTGGATATTGTAGAGCCCAGGCCAAGAACAACAATGACGATGAAAACGATTGCCAGTCTTCCTTGGTGCTTACCATTGCCGTGAGGCTCCTCGCAGGAAGCCGGTGGCCCCCCACCAAACTGTGGCAGTCGGGGAGAATGTGGTACAGTACCGTGGATCGCCGGGTAGGTTTGGAAGGCTCACAGGGAGCTGTGGCGCGCCTGGAAGAGCAATCTCTGGGTCCGAGGGAGCAGAGAAGGAGTGGTGCCCTCACATCTGCTGCGAGCTGGAGCTGCAGAGAGGGACCGTCCAACAGGAGCTTAGCCGTGCAACCTAGTCCCTGGATGACGGATGGCGGGGCAGAGGGCAAGGTGACCAGGCAACGCAGTCATGCCCCACAGCGGTCAGCCCGGGGCACTGGCCGGGCAGGCAGCTGGGACATGGCTGTGAGGTGGGGGTGGGGCACACTGAGAACCACAGCACCGTGTAGGAGCCCCATCCTGTAGTCCCAGGCTGCAGGCAGGCCACTGTGATACCCTGAGGAAACAGACCATGTCAGAGGGGTCATCGGCCCAACAGCTTACTGTGACCTACGCATCATCTGGGAATGTCCACATCTGCCTGAGACCCGTGCAAAGACCCCCTTTGAGGTTCCAAGTGCTTCGCTCCAGAAACCTTTATATTATCAGGAAGAGCCTAGAGGAGCCTAGAAGGACCTTTGCATGAGTCCATACACCTTAGGAGACCACAGAGCATATTCCCAAATACGGCCACGTTTATAGGCACTGGGGTTAAGACATCGGCCTATCTCTCTGAGGGATACAGTTCAACCCACCGCAAAAAGCAGTGAGTATGGGGGTGTCAGTAAGTGCGTCTGGACTTGGCAACGCCCCTAGAGGGTGACTCCGGAGGACTCGCCTTTCCACACTTGCCCCAGTGGCAGCCCGCCTGAGAACAGAGACGCCAAGTGCCGGCCTCTGGTGCGGCCCCGGCAGTGGGAGGGGCCTCGGAGCAGAAAGGCCAGCTGAGGCGGGGCGAGCTGGGGGTCGGGGGCCCTCCCTGCCCACACCTGCCCACGCGTGTCCAGGATGGACCTCACGTGCCTGGGACTGCAGGTGCCCGGCCCTCGGGCAGAGGGAAGCTGATCTTCTCGAGGGCGCTCCTGCGCCTGCCTCTGCCCGAGGGCATGGGGGCTTTCCCACGCATCCCCTCCGTTGCTCAGATACCTTCCACATGTTGGACGCACCAGGGACTAAATTATGTTCTTCCCTTTTACTGCACTGATCGTTTGCATATGCAGCCGATCAAGCCTGGGGGCGCCTGTCCTGTGAGGCACCTGACACCCGCAGCCCATCTGAGCCGGAGGGAGGGGCCAGGGGCCGGGGAGCCAGGCGCGGGCAGTGGTGCGCTAGCTCAGGGAAGCTGGGATGCGCCCCTGGCCCCAGGCAGGAAACACCCTCAACTGGGGACCCCAGTTTTCATGGAGGGATGGGCCAGCCAGATGATTCGGAGTCCAAAAGATCCCCCGGTCAGTCTCTGCATCCCAGGCTTCAGCTCCCAGCCTCACCTTCCCCATCCGGAGGACAGAACTAAAAATAACAGCGCCTCCCACGAAGTGGGTGAGGGCAAATGGGATGAACTTGAAAGGCTTTGTGGATCACTGGGCACTAGCTGGGGATTCATTGTCCCCGCACGAACGATCGTGCCTATCACTTCACTGCCCACGCGTGCTAGCGATGTGTGGGCGCCCTACGGAGCACATCCCGGGAAGCAGAAAGGAGAGTGCTGGCGGGCCCACCTGCGCAGCTCCGGCCCCCGCTCCCAGCAGGTTGCTTTGCAAGCTCAGGCGGTGCCAGGCCTTCGGGGCCTGTCCGTGTCCGCACCGCCCCGTCTGGGGCGTTGATTTAGGGACTGTCCTTCATGGGGCCCCTAGGCCCTCTAGACCCTCAGCGGGGCAGATCAACTCAAGCTGGGGCTCCCGTGACTCTTCTAACCCCGAGCTCGAGTTCGGTTTGATTCCCCGGACTTGCCACGCGTGCTGTGTGACCAGGAGGAAGCACCTACTGCAGGGAGTGAGCTGCCAGTGGAGCAGAAGGAGCCTGCTCTGTCGTCCGCCTGCGACACAGCCATTCCCGCAGCCGGTGTCACCAGGACCCGGAACTCGGCTCTCCGCCGGGACTTCAGGGACTGCTGGGGCTGATCTTACCTACAAGGCACTTGTCATGGGAAGTGTCGCTATCTCTCCTGCCCAGAAGAGGTGGCTGCCTGTCTTTGCTTTCGACACACAGAGGTTCAGTGACCTTCACTCAAGACAATGAGAGTGGGATGCTGCATCCACCTGCCCGTTCGCTGCGTGATTTTAAACGTGTTTATTATTTTGTCCGAACTTCTCTTTGTTGACCTGTGGATGACAGTATATCTGAGTAGTTTTCAAGGTCATTGCAAAGAAGAAATTAGACAGTGCACAGGGCGGGGCAGCGCAGCGGGAAGGAGCTCCTGCCCTTGGCGACGGCCTGGTTGGAACTGGAGAGCATTGTGCTGAGTGAAATGAGCCAGGCGGTGGAAGAGAGATGCCGTAGGATCTCACCTGTAAGAGGACTCTAATCAACAAAACATACCAGCAAGCAAAACAGAACCAGAGACAGGGAAATAAAGAACAAACTGACGGTGACCAGAGGGGGGGAGGGAGGGGGATAACAGGGGAAAGAAGAGGAAGGGTCAAGCCACGGACCATTTGTATGAAGGACCCACTGACAAAGACGACAGGAGGGTGGGGGGGGCAGGTTGAGTGTGAGAGAGGGGATTGGGCAGGACAGGGGAGAGTAATGAGGGGAAAGTGGGACAATTGTAATTGAACAACAATAAAAAATGTTTTAAAAAGGGTAGGTTTACAGTTCTTATGGAAAATAATACAATAATTGATAAACGAACAATTCAAGAATAAACTCTGGGTTTCATGTACTCACAACTGTAGACCCACGTGTGCCCACCCCACATAGAAACCACAGTGTGCGGCCCGCAGGAGGGGAACCCCCAAGCAGGGCGCGCTGAGGCCTTCACTCAGCGTCCCTGTCCCCCAGATTCCAGGACCTGGGCGGGGGGAGGGGCCCGCTTTTTTCTGAGGGCCAGACAGTATTCCCAGTTTAAACAGTATTTCCAGTTTTGCCACACGGACTCGGTCACAGCTCAGCGCTGCCGCTGTGTCACGTGTGTACCGTGGACAGGACTTCGATGAATGGCCGCGACTGTTTCAATAAAACTTTATGAAAATAGACGGTAGGCCCAGTTGGGACCATGGCGCCTAGTCTGACGACCCCTGACCTAGAAGAAAAAGTTGTCCGTGATGCTACAAAGGACACATCTAGTCACTAAGCCCCTACTTAGCTTCCAGCATTTGAGTTTCAGCCTTTCCTCTTCCGCGAAGCTCTCCCTCCCCGGTAGCACTGGCAGCAGCTCGCGGGGCCACCTCCCAGCGCAGCCTGTGAGGTCCTGGGGTCAGTGGCTGCGTCATTTCACCTTCCTCAAATATTTTAAAAGCTAACAACGCTTCTCATCTGCCCAGAGGATAAAACAATCGGCGATAGGGCCTAACTGAGGTTGGGGGAATTTTGACTTGTCAGTGGTTCTCAGCTGGGGGTGATTTTGTCCCTGGGGGACATGTGACAACAACTGGAGGCATTTTAGGGTGTCGTGACTGGAGAGGGTCCTCTTTGCATCCGTTGGGTAGAGACCGGAGACACTGTTAAATGTCCTACAATGCACAGAACAGCCTCTCCCGAAAGAGGATAATCTGGTCCCAAATGTCCGTAATGTGCAGGCTGACATACCTGGACTGGTAAAAATAAAGCAGTTAATAGGCTGTCAGTGCAAATCATGTGCACAGCACTTTACAGTTTGTATGATGCCACTTAACCTGCCCATTCCGCCAAAGGAGTGCAGGAGACTCAAATGCAGTTATGGACATAGAGACTGTCTGCGTAAATCATTACACTTCTGCAAAAGTTGTCTTTCCTGTCACTACCCAGTCCTGCACCGCCAACACCATGTAGGCTAACTCTGGAACATTCTTCAGTTTATACCCCCTAATCCCCCCCTTCACTTTAAGCCTTTTCCCCATCACCGGCTTCTCAGCAGGAACAGGAGTGCCTTTGGCCACCTTTCAAATGCGGGGGAAGTGGGGAACCACACCTCAGTCGGCTTGTCTGGAGGCGAAATGATCAAATTCCTTTTAGCTTCTTCTCTGGGTCCTCGTGAAGCCTTTAATTACTTCAGTTTTTACGAAGATTCCCCTGTGGATTTTCTCCTAGTTTGTGCTATACCTGCCGTGGCAGTCAGCCTTCACATAAAAGGGCTTCCAGATCACCGTGTCCTTGGCCAGGGCTGCCCACTGTCTCTGCAGGCCACGCCGGCCTGCTGCTCACAGGCGGCCTTCCTGCGGGAGGGTCTGGCCCCCGCCATTCCTGGAGGTGAGCGTGTGCAGTGACCGCGCCCAGCGGCTGCTGATTTGGGGGCTGCCCCGAGACACCTGGGCCTGTGAGGGCGCCGGCCCTTGTCAAGCACTCGCCCACCTGGGTAGACTGAGCAGGACATACGTGGTGGTTTCTTTCATTTGGTCATGTCACGGGTTGGATTATATCCCCCGAAAAATGAGCTGTTGAAGTCCTAACCCCCAGGACCTCAGAATATGACCTTGTTTGTAGACAGGGTCCTTACCGTTGCAGTCAAGTCAGAGTGAGGTCATTAGGGTGGCCAGAATCCAATAGGATTGGTGTCCTTATAAAAAGGGGAAATTTGGGCACAGACAGACACCCGTGGGGGGAAGGCGACGTGAAGACGCACAGGGAGATGACAGCACCTGTGAGCAAAGGGGCAGACCCTCTCGAGAGCCGTCAGGGAACACGGCCCCACCCACACGCTGCTGCTGGACTCTGGTCCCCAGGCCTGGGAGACAACCGCCACTCAGTTTGTGGTATTTGGCTACAGCAACCCTAAGAAAACTTGCGCTGTGATTTCTGCCACTGGTCACCAGCTGGAGCCCAGGGTCATCTCAGAAGCTTCCTGCCGAGGCCCACCCGCCGCCACTGCTCTGTGACAGGTGTCGTCTCTGGTCCTCTCATCTCCGCTCAGCCCAGCTGAGAGGCGTCCTCCCTGCATCTCCTGGCCGGGAGCATTCTCTGACCTGTTGCACCTGCACCCATGTACCCCATGGGCCTTCCTGGGGGAGTTCCCAGGGTGACCCTCAGTCATGGAGAGGCAGCAGCCGTGAATGGGCACCCCAGCTCCCGCCACCCCACTTGGATCACTGGGAGTCCACTCCTACAGAGTTTTTCAGAAGGTCCCCTACAGCATGAGCCCAGTTTTGCCCACCTGGGAACCCACTAATGAAGGCAACTCTTCTTTGCTTCCCACCCTCTCCTTTCTCACATCCCCATGCCCTGACAGGGCCAGTGAAACACTTGACCCAAGTCCTTGTGTTGGGACCTGCCTTAGAGGCACACCACCTAAACCACCCTGCCACGGGAATGGAAATGGGAATGACAAGTTGGGGCCTGAGAGCCAGTACCGTCCCTGTGGCTAAAACCAAAGGCAAGGGAGCGGAATTGGGTACCAGGAGCCCAAGAAAAGACTCAGCCATGCATCCAACAGGCCAGGCCAGGAGTCCAAGCCAAAACCAGGGCAGACGCATGCCCTCTAAGACTTGGGGGGCCTCAGCTGCAGTCGCATGTGGGAACCTGTGTTCGGGGGCCGCAGGCCCGCTGGGCGGCTAGTCCTGTGTTCGCAGAGGACCCACCCAGGTACCGGACCGCGGACTAGGAGCAAGGGAGAGGTGCAGAAGGAGATGAGACACGGACCTGAATTCAAGGAGCTCCCCTTTACGCAGGAAGAAAGCAAGGTGTAAAAAAATGTAATTCGTGTCGTGAAACAAATGTGAAATTGGGTCCCCAGGGAACCCAGGCTGGAGCCTAGAGGGTTGCTTCCTGAAAGGCCTTTCTGTGCTAAGGAAGACTCACCTGTCACCTGTAGGTTATCAGCAGGGCTGGGTTCATGACCCCATGTGACCTGGACAGGTAAACAAAGTCCTGAGCTTAGAAGGACCCCACACGAGTTCATATTCTCCTGTCCCTCACTGTCTTGAGGGTCTTAATTTTTAAGCAAGGAGCCTCAGTTTTGCACTGGGTCCCCCAAATTTTATATCCAGCCCTGACAACAAGGGACACAGAAATGAATACCCTGCAGAGTGGCTTTAAACCAGGCCTATGCTCTCTGAGCTGGAGGTCCCTGAGGAAGGCAGAGTGCCCCCGGGGCAAACTGCGCCCCGACAGGGTTGCGCCGTCTGGGTGATTTTGAGGCAGACCTCAGCTTCCAATTATACTGCGTGTGGAAGCAGTCAGGCATTTTGATGTTTCATTCATTCGTTCGTTCGTTCGTTCATTCGTTCATTCAATGTGCACAAACTGTTTCAAACTCTGCAATATATTGACCCAGTATATTGTTACGTGTAGACCTGTGTGTGTGTGTGTGTGTGTGTGTGTGTGTGTGTAATTATACAACAATATTTATTATCAAGTGAGAATCCGTGCGTAAGCCATGTCATGTGGCATGGCAGCCCAGGGAGTTTAGTTGACATTCTCTATACCTGCCATAAATTATGAAGCATATTTTCCACCCTTAAGTATAATTCTTCCAGCATCTCCATGAGGAAGATATTGCTACCCTTGATTCACAGGTGATAAGGGATTTACTCAGGATAAGCCTAGACTTACGCAGGGTCACTCTATGGTAGAAGCTGTGAGCCAAGACTGCAGGCAGGTCCTTCTCTCCCAGGGCCCAATCCCCTCTCTGATGCTGTCCCCCAAGTCATGCCCTCACGCCAGCGTCCCCTAGGAACTGTCTCCGGAGGTGAGGGCTGCTCGCAGCAGTCATCGGGTTCTACAGACACATGGGCAGTTGTGGCTGTTGCGTCTCCCTTCTTGACCGTGTGTTAGATTTGTGAAGGATTTCTGCATCTGGAGAATTTCTGGGGAAGCCCAGCATGTCTCCTCAGCCTGTTTCAAGCACAGGAACGGGCTGGTCCACACGGACCCTGATGCCAACTCTTCTACAGGAGTTGGGGGCAGCTAAGGGTCCCCTAAGTGGTGGCCTTGTGCTTCTATCTTGTCCTAGATGTTTACACACAGACACACGCGTACACAGCACATGCACCCCATGGTCTCCGGGGAGCCGACCCCCTCATCCGCAAGAGGGCCTGAGTGGTCTGAGGTAAACCCGCCTCCTCTTGCCATCATTGGTTCAGGAATGAGCATGTGACCCGATTCTGGTCTGTGAGACATGAGGGTAAGTGGCGGGGGAGGGGAATCCCTTTTGAGAAGTTTTTCTCTGTCTTGAGACAGAGTCAATAAACATTTCAGACTCCCCTCGAACTCTGCACATACCTTTTTACCCATATAATGTAGTGACCCGGGTAAGTCACTAAAAATAATGTGTGGGATATTTTCATATATACTATTTCATATTTTTTTTAAAATGGAGATGAAATTCACAAACATAAAATTTACCACCGTAAAAGCAAACACTTCCGTGACATTTGTAGTTGGAACATCGTGCAGTCGCCGTTCGTATCTAGTCCCAAATCTCCGTAATGACCCCGGAAGGAAGCCCCACGCCTTCCCATTCGCACTCTTCTCAGCCCCGGGCGGCCGCCAGCCTGTGGCTCTCAGTTCCTGTGGATTTACCTACCCTGGGCATTTCCGATGGACGCGCTCTCACAACACGGACCCTTTAGTGCTAGCTTGGCTTCTTCTGTTTCACATGATGTTTTCGAGGTACACGCCTGTTCAGTATATATCAGTACTTCATTCCTTTCACTGGCTGGATAATATCCCATTGTCTGTATGTGCCACAATTTGTTCATCCATTCATCTGTCGATCAGCAGTTGGGCTGTTTCCACCTTTTGGTTATTGTGAATAGTGCTGCTAAGAACATGCATTTACATGTATTTGTTTTAATACCTGTTTTCAATTCTTTTGATATATACGTAAGAGTGGAATTACTGAGTCATGTGGTAATTATAACTTTTTGAGGACCCGCCAAAGCAGCTGTACAATTTTGCATTCCCACCAGTGACATATGAACATTATTATCTCATTTTTCCCGTGATACCGACCTAAGGAAATCAGGTTATTTTATAAAGGATGCTCCTGAGACCCAAGGATCTAAAACCAGCGGCCCCTCTCGGTTGTCAAATGTCGAAATCTGATTCCACGTCTTTGAAAGTTTCATTCCTTTCCATTGAACTAACTTCTCAGGTCTTCAGTTTCCTCCTTCAGAGAGGGAAACAGCAGAGCCATGATGTGTAAGCTTGTCTAGATGTTGATTAAGAATTACGGGGAACCCCCAGCTCAGCGTGCCAGGCGCTTAACCTTATGTGAATGCAAACATATGTTTACTTTGCAAACCCAGCCTCTAGAACGGTACCCAGCCCATAGTAAAGGCTCAGAAATATGTTTTTGAATGAATGAGTCTCGCACATTCATTTGAGGACGTTTTGTGTTTCTGGTAGCTGGCAATCCATGCCACCTTTTCTATCACATGTCCCTTTGCCAGGGCAGCAGTGCGAGAAGAGTAAGGGGCCCAGATATGACGTGACTCCGTCATGATAGATGTCTCTCTCACCCTCCAGGTTGAAGGTGTGCCTGCAGATAAGTCAGCATCCTGCTCCAAATTCAGTGCCTTTCTCCATCGGGCTTCCTAGTATCTAATTATTATCTATATGTCACCGATGTATTTTGACATGTTTGCTATTTATTTATAAACCAGTTTTCATCTTTCAGGACTTCGATGTTTTCAAGCCATTCAGAAGTAACTAGTACCAGTTGCAAATAATGGATACGTTTTGTAGTTCGTAGAAGTTTTCCCAGATCAATAAGGTTAATAAGTGATACTGTCATTTGGACACAGCCATAAATTTGAAAAAATAATAATCACACTGAGTCAACTGAGAAGTTGGAACTGAAAATAGATTACAGCATTTTGCCCCAAGGTGTTGGCAGCAATTGAAACAAAGCGTTTTGAAACAGAGCAAACTGGCATTTCTCTGACTCTGAAGTTCAGTGTCTGCAAGCAGGACACCTGGTTCAACTACACAAAACAGCCTTTCAGAACCAGAGTCTGGGCTTTTGTTATGCAAAAGCAAGGAGGGCAGCCTGACTCTTCCAGGAAAAGCTGTTTTTACTTTTTCCCCACCCCGGGAGAGCCCTCATCAAAAAAAAGAAAGAAAGAAAGAACAGGAAAAAGAAAAGAAAGAAGCGGAAGAACACTGGTGTTGACAGGAAATCAGGGCTCTCGAAGATGAGTGGGTTCTGGGATTATTTCACAGAGTTAAAGTTCAGGCAATGCCATAAAGTGTCTCCACTGTCCGCGGATCACACGGGAGCCCCGCCCTCCCCACCTGGGACGCCGAGTTACCAGCGAGCGGGCCGAAGAGCTGCTGGTCCTCCGCTCCGTCTGCGTCTGCGCGGGCTCGCTCTGCTTTTGGTTCCTTTAAGCTCCAGCAGAAGCCGCCTGAGCGATGCCGTGGCTGGCCCGTGCACGGCGCTGGCCCTCGGCTTCCCTGGCACCTGACTGGGTCCGGCGGCCTCCCGCGGCGGGTCCCTCACGAAGCCGGGCGGGTGTCGGCACAGGTGGGGTCGGGCAGCTTCAGATCTAAACTGAAGAGCCGCTCCTTGGTGAGCACTGAGGGCGGGAGGGGTTGCGCTCGGGGGCTCCACGCCCTGGGCAGGTCCTCGACCCTCAGCGCGTCTGGCAGCCATCGCCGAATGTCCACTGGGTACTGGGCCTTGCCCGGGGCTGGGACACACAGCAGTGACAGGGCCAAGCCCATGTTATCCTCAAGTCACACCCTAGCAGGGAAGACAGGTACACCAAGGACGGTCATGACCAGGTGTGCTATGGAGAAAGTGGGGAGAGGGGCGGGCAAGGGAGGTGTTGTGGGCGGCAGGTCAGAGAACGCCCTAGGGAAGAGCACGCCCGGCTGCGTTTAGGGGGGACTTCGCAGGGAGTGGAGTGTGCGGGGGGCCCAGGGCCACAGCAGTGCCTCTAAAAAGACAAGACCAGTCAGGAGGAGAGGCCCCAGGAGAAAGGTACCAGAGAGGATCGGGGGTACAGGGCCAGCCTGAGGCCCTGGGAGGCAGGGTCTCTCCACCCCAGCTCTCCCGACATTTGGGGATCGTTCTTTGTCATTGCAGGGCCAGTACCTGTGCATAGCTGGACATTTAGTGGCATCCTTGGCCTCTACCCGCCAGGTGCCATTAGCACCCCCATAGGTTGCGACAACCCAAAATGTTTCCGCCATTGCCAGATGTCCCCGGGGAGGCGGTGAGGTAACATTGCCCCTGGGTAGGAACCCCTGTGTAGGTCACGGCAAGGATGGGGTCTTGGCAATGGCCCTGAGTTTTATTCTAATTACAGCAGGACTCCCCGGAGGCCTTTAAGCAGAGTGCCGCAGCGTGACTTACATTTCAAAGGCAGCGACCAGGGGACCGAAAGCGGTTCAGGAAAGAGAGGAGAGCAGGGCCAGAGGCTTGGGCTCCTTCAGAGGGTCAAGTTAGGCAGAGGACGCCATCACCATGCGGGACCCTGGCGCCGCCCCACGGTGTAAAATGACCCTGCTTTGCAGTGCAGCACCAGCTCCAAGGTCACCAAGTCCTAGCAAGGGCTTTGGGGACAAGCGGTGGTTTCTTGGGGGGCTGAGGCTCAGTGGTCTCCAGACTGTGGGTTGGCCCACGCATAACCAAGGAGACTTGTAGCCACTGCACCTTGGCACGTGTCCCCTCTCCGGCTCTGACCGGCCATAGCCGTGAGGGGCCCCAAGTGTCAGGACCACTAGAAACCAGCCAGGAAACAAACTTTCACACTGGGGGGCCACTCTAGCCACTTTGCAGTCCTTTGTGAGATATGCAGATGCCATCTTCCTGCTGGCCGGGGAGCCCCAAGAGCCAGTGACACGTCCTCTCAGTCAGGCACTTCTCTCAAGCCGTGCAGCCTTCCCTGCACAGAGTTTCTAGAGACACGACTCACGCCCTCACTCAGGCCTGCGCTGACTCATCTTCCCTGGCGCCGCGCTCACACGTTAGCGCTCCCCAGGGCTCTGTCCTCGGAGCTCTGCACACCCCAAGTCTAGACACACTCCTAGGGAAGCGTGTTCGTTCCCAGGGCCTCAGCCAGCCCTGCCACGTGGGTGACTCATACGGTTACTTTCCCAGACTCCACATGTCTCTGGAGCTCCGGACCTCTGTTTTCTGCCCCTCACTTGACCTTCCCCCAAGAAGGAAGCCTCTTGCCTAGACAAAGAAATTCGAAAGGCACCTTTGAGTCTCCTTTCTCCGCTTGCCCAGATTCAGATGGCCCACAGAATCTTGGTGATGCCATTGTCTTCCTTGAGTGTGTCGGTTCCTGAATCACATTTCCAGTGCATGCCTCTGGTCGTGCTAGTCCCCTGCTTGAACGCCATTCCTGGGTTCCCGTGGCCTGCTGAGAAACCCCCCGTCCAGCGTCCATAGCCTGCTACCCTCCGAGCAGCACCTTCTACCTGGGTGGAGGGCTCTGCTTCCAGCCCCGCAGACACCACCTGTGGTTCCTGAAACACAACAGGTGTCTTTCTTCTCATCGTAACATCCCCATCATCAATGGCTCCTCCCTTTGCCCCTTCTCTACTTTGCAAAACTATACTCACCCCTGCAGACTAGGTTTCAGGGCACCACAAAGCCGTCCCCTCCTGGGCGGGGGTCCCCCGGTCCATGCCCTGGCCCCCGGGCCTCTCACCTGCCTGTCTCTCTCACCTAGCTGAGCAACTTTACTCTCATAGCTACGCTGGACCCGCCCCTGGGACCCAGAGTAACCTCGGTTATTCTCGACATTCGGCACCTTCCGTGAGCCCTCCGGGGAGAGTACTTCCCCGTTCTGACACTCCTCAAAGGCCGCGGTCTGCGTGAGGCACCTGATGGCAGCGAGCGGCAGAGGGTGACGTTCCTTCCACTGAACTAGATTAAGTAGAACGATGCGGGGCGGGCAGAGACGAGGAGGTGGGCACTTCCACAGGACTCTTACGCCTCCGATCTCAGATAATTTGGGAGAGAGCTGAGTGAGAGAAAACAATAAAAATAAAATCGTTTTGTCAGGGCCGTGGAAGGCTATTCTGATCGCATAGCCAGGAGAGAAATGCAGAGGGTGACACCCGGACCTGGAGAAACGTGGTGGCCGCTGGGGATGCGGGATCCTTGTGCTTCTCCAAGACTTCACTCTGGGAAATACAACTAGCTGGAAACATGGTTATCGGCATCGCTTTTAAATAGATGATGGTAAGCAGGGTCAGTTATGTTTCCTTATTTAACCCGTTACACAACGAGGCCTGTTGCTGAGATGAGTGACTGTGATTCCTGGGTGGCGGCGCACACAGGGTTTCGCTACAGTGGCAACAGTTGCAGGGTGATTTGAAAATATCTGTGATGTCCGCTGGGGAGAAGGTTGTAAGAACTTGTAACACCGCTGTCGTCGGTTTCTGTGTGCACGATTACAGAAGACACTGCATTTGAGTTTAAGGTTAGCAAAAATAAAGGTGTGCTTAGTCCAAATTCAGTTCACAAAAATCCAAACCGTGGACGGACCCCTGCGATGCAGAAAGACTAGTTTGTCTCTGCTCTTTACCGGATAAGCAACCCTTTGAGACGCTACCTTTAGAGAAATATTGATAAATGTCTGAGGACTCTTTAATTCTCAAAATAGCCAACCCTGACTCCCAGAGGCAGGCCGAGGTGATGCCACCTCCCTCAGGGACGCAGAAGGGGCAGGGGTGGGGTCCTCACAACATCCCCATTCGCTTTGCCGGCTCGGTTTGCGCAGAAGGAAGGTGGACCTTGGAGAATGACAGTGGGTCATCGTAAGCCCAGCCGGGCGGTGACTCCAGTTTTAGCTGCTACACCCTGTGCGGCTTCTTTGCTTGAGCAGATGAGCACATACCCTGGTGCCTGGTATGCAGCTACTGACCTGGCCCGTGCTTTTGTCTTGAGACCCGTTAGTTACGGACAGCGGAAGCATTTGCTTTCAGCTGGGAAGGCCAACGGTGCACCTACGCTGTCCTCAGGGGCATATCAGCTGTCCAGCCGGGTTTCGTAATACAGTTTACGGGGACCTTGGTCACCTTTCCCTTCTACAAGATAGCATTCTGGTCCATTACGTTGATGGCATTATGCTGATTGAGCAAGAAGTAGCAACTACGGTAGATTTATTAGAACGATTTTGGTGTCAGTGGGTGGGAAATAAATCCAATAAAAATTCTCAGTGAAATCTCTAGGAGCCCAGTGGCGTGGAGCGTGCTGAGACACCTCCTGAGGTAAAGGCTGAGTTGTTGCGTCTGGCCCCTCCCACAAGCACGAGCGAAGCCCGGCGTCTAGTGGGGCCCCTTCAGGTTATGGACTAACTTCCGCAGGTGCTGCTCCAGCCTATTTACCCCGTGATCCAGAAGCTGCTGGTTTTGAGAAGGGCCCGGAGCAAAAGACGCCTGTGCCACAGGCCCGGCTGCTGCCCGGCTGTCCTGCCGCTCAACCCACAGCGCCGGCAGGCCAGGCGGGTGCCGCTCAGAGCCTCTGCGCAGCCTCTGGAGACACAGCCCTTGGCCTGCTATTTGCTGCCAGGGAGTGAACGCTAACCCAGGGGCCACCAGGTTGCTCTGCGACGTGAACCGCCCTTCACAGATCAGGTGTTTCCTGACCCACCAAGCCGTACAATCGGCCACGTACAGCAGGACTTGTCATCACATGGAAGTGACACATACGTGACCAGGCCTGAGCAGGCCTGGAGGCATGAGCCAGTTCCACAAAGAAGTGGCCCAAATACCCACCGTCCCCGCTCCTTCCCCGCTGTCTTCTCTCCCTCGGCTTGCACCCAGGGCCTCATGGGGGATTCCCTACAGTCGGTGACGGGGGGAGAAGACTTGGGCACGGTATACAACCACTTCCTGAAAGGGGACAGCCTCACAGCTTCTGTCTGGGACATCCCTGGCGCACACTAGTGAAGGGGAGACCCCCTGGAGGCCAGAACTGGGAGCGGAGCACCTGGCTGCGCACCTGGCTGGGAAGGAGAAATGGCCAGGTATGCAGCTATTTACAGACACCTGGGCTGTGACCAAAGGCTTGGCAGGATGGTCAGGGACTTGGAAGAAAAATGATGGGAAAATTGGTGTCAAAGAAATTTGGGGAAAGGTACATAGATAAACTCCTCTGAATGGGCAAAAAATTGTGAGGATACCTGTGTCCCATGTGAATGCTCCCCATAAGGAACCTCAGAAAGGGAGGACTGTAATAATCAAGTGAGCAGGACAACCTCTTTATGGACCACAGTCAGCCATCCTGCCATCACGCAGTGGGCTTACGGACAGGGTGGCCATGGTGGCTGGGATGGGGGCTCTGCCTGGGCTCAGCATGGACTCCCACCCACCTCACCAGGCTGGCATGGCTCCCACCACTGCTGGGCACCCAGGTAGACAGCAGAGACCCACACAGAGCCCCCCGTATGGCACCAGTACCAGAGATGGCCGGCCAGCTCTCTGGCGGCAGTTGGATGAGAACAGACTGTTTTCATCAGCGAAGGGGCAGTGGCTCGTTCTTGTTGGAATGGTTACTGGCTGCTAGTTTGCCTTCCCTGTGTGCGACGCCTCACCAAAGCTACCGCCCGTGGACCTCAGGATGCCTTACCCTCCATCACGGCACTCCACACGGGACTGCTTCTGACCAAGCAGCCCCCCTCATGGCAAGTAGAATGTGGCAACAGGCCTGTGCTCCCGGAACTCATGGAATTCCAACCATGTTCCCCGCCATCCTGAAGCCATTGGCTTGACGGAGTGGTGGAAAGGCCTTTTGAAGACTCGGCTACAGAGCCGGCTAGGGGCCAATACCTTGCCGGGCCGGGGCACACTTCTGCAGAAGGCTGTGTGCCCTGAGCCCACGTTCAGTGGGCAGCACGTGTCCCCCCCAGTCGGGGTTCATGGGTCCAGGAATTGAGGGGTGGAAGTGGGAGTGGCGCCCCCAGGGACCCACTGGCAACGCTCGTGCTTCCTGTTCACGATCTTATGCTTTGCTGGCCGAGAGGTCCGAGTGCAGCAGAGCGAGGGCCCCCACCAGGAGACACAGCGGTGACTTCACTGACCTGGAGGTTTGGACACTGTCGCTCCGGCGGTCTGGACTCCACGGACCTCTGCAGAGGAGGCAGAGAAGGGGCTTACTGCGCCGGGGGGGGTGGCCGGTCCCGGCCGGCCAGGCAGCCGTGGGCCCGCTGCTGCCCAGTGCGGGTCAGGAGTGAGCCTGGGACACAGGAGGTGCCTTATGGTGCCCCTTAGCGTTAGCAACACCCGGACTTCACCACCTCCCATGGAGAAGAGGGCAGCTCATTCGGGGTTGTAGGCAGGATAGTCACAGCGTGTGGGGTGGGCTCATGGGCTCACAACCTTGCCGTGGTCCTCATTTGGAAATCGAGCCCACGCTCGATTGTAGGCAGTGCGTCTGGTGCCAGGTTGACAAGGGGTGAACTTGGGATGGCTGATTCCACAGTCAACCTGACTGGGACATAGGGTGCCCAGATATTTGGTCAAACATTATTCTAGGTGTGTCTGCGATGGCGTTTCTAGGTAATTTGACATTGACATTGACATTGACAGACGGAGGGGCAGAGATGGCTGTGGGCGGGGCCTCATCCACGCACATCCTATTGGGCCTGTTTCTCTGGGGAATCCTAATTAATATCAAAATAGTTGTCAAAAGAGCGCTTTTAAAAATTACAGGTAAATGCAGTTATGCTTCTTTATTACCTCATTAAATAAGACCTATTGCCAAGGTGAATGACTAATTTTAAGGAGCGATGGGGAGACAGGATATTTTGATGCATTTTTAGCACCTGTAATGTGGTTTGAAAATATGTGATTTCCATTAGTGAGAAAATCATGTCCTGATACCGCCGCCATTTGTTCTTTAGCTTCATGATTGAAGAAAATACCACCTTTAGGTTAGAGGACAGTAAAAGTGAAAAGCAAAGGTGTGCTTTTGCCCTAGCCCAGTTCACAAAGATCCCTTGGATCCCTCAGGGTCCACTCGGACCAGGGACAGGAACCCTGAGATGAAGAAGGACTGCAACCCCCCCACTGCCCTCAGGACCAGCCACCCTTCGGGGACTACCTGGGACGGAATGTGTGAGATGAGGGCTTTCTGACTCCCGGGGCGACTAGACATCTAAACGACATCCTATGTAAGGAGGAGGAGGCCACCAAGGTGGCCCTGGGTTGAAAAAAAGAGAATCATGTCTCCTTTTCCTGGGTCTTGGAGACAAACATCGGATCTCGTCTTCAGACTAATGTTTGCCCCTCTGGGCCCCCAGTGTGTGGCACTGGCATGTAAACAGACACTCAGTAATTATTTGCTGGCTTTGTGATCACAGGTGAATCGATGAACCCAAAAAATATCACATCGCGTTGCTCCTGGGGTGCTGGGCGCACGCAGCTTCATCCGTTATCTGTCTTTCTCCAGCGCCCTCCCTTTGTCTGGTCGGGTCTTCCCTGTTGGCTTTTCCAGGGAAGAAACCAAGGCTGCGTTCCGTAGGAACACTGCCTTCTCTGGTTAAGGGACCCTCTTCTAAATGCTCTCAGAGAGCGCAGGAGTGACCCCGCGTCAGACAAGGGAATGTTGCATCACTTTAAACCACCACACCTCATGTTAATGCATTTGCACATTCATTGTAAATGCCTGTGCCAAGGAGAACTGGAAAATGGAAAAAGAGGAACAAATTCATACCTAACCCTACAAGCCGAATATGCTCACCATTAGCATTTTAGCATATTATCCTCGGGACTGTTAGCTTTGGCGTCATTCTGTTTCTCTGGTGGGGATTTCAGTCAAGGAACGCGGGAGAGGGGGGCTGTTCGTGGGTGTGATGATTCCGGCCCCGGTCCTCGTTTTCATTTCGCAGCATTCACTACAGTAGCGCTTTATCACGTACACGTAAAGTGCGCATGTGTGCATGTGTAAGTGTATGTGCGTGTATATAATGCTCATTTATCAGTATCTTTTTAATGGCCATGTACTTTCTCAACAATTAAAACGACCTCAAATACTGATTCCAGTTCTCTGTGTTTCTGTACTCTTCTGCATTTTGGTCTTGAGATTCTTCACTTTATTAACGACTCTCCAAAGACTTTGTTTACTGCAATGAGATGGGTGGAAGGCAGGGTTTGTGCGCGCGTGCGCGCACGTGTGTCTGTGATAGAACTCTCTGCTTGGCTTCAGCAGAGAGTTGGTCCAAACCATTTGGGCCGCCTGCTCCTCTATCTCAGGAAGTAAAAGTCTGTTTTTTCAAAAGTATGTTTCTGTAAATTATTATTATGGAAAGAGACCCAGGAATGTAATATGTTTAATTTCAGTGTTTTCAAACGTATTTTACTCAAGATTACTTTGTTTTTCTGAAGCAGCCCGTGGCGCAAATGTTCCATGGCATCTCAACTTACAAAAGGCTTCGGCTTCTAGCAGCTCTTCTTAGGAACTTCACCTTCACGTACAAAGTGCTAAACAAGGAGCCATTGTGTCCGTGCTCAGGCCAAGCGAAGTCACAAGAGAAGAGCTGTTTGATGGTTTTGTTGTGACTCATCCCCCTCCATGTAACAATTGTCATTTCTTCACCACTTTCTTTTTTAAAAAATTCTACTTTCATTGTCATTAGAATCACACACATGGGGAACACGGTTTGGTTAAAGGGTCACGTAGGGATGGGTATGTAATGACATTTGCAAATACGTTTTATTTTGAAATAGGTATAAATTCACAGGAAGCTGCAAAACTAAGACACAGATTCCAAGGGGATCCTTCATCCAGAGTTCCCCCGAGATGACATCTTATGCCGCCCAAGGACCACGTCGAGGTCCAGAAGCTCAGGCTGGTACGATGCTGTTAAACAGCCTGCAGACCTCGCTCAGTTCTCACTTTTCTAACCTGCACCTGTGAGTGTTCGCATGCGTGTAACGCCATGCAGCTTTACCTGTGCGGAGATTCATGTGAATACCAACACGACCGAGACTCAGAGCCGTCCTGTCGCTGTGAAGGAGCTCCCTCTGGCCACACTCTTACATCTTCACTCCATCACCTTTTGCCCCTGGCAACCGCCCACTGTCCTCAATCTCTGTAATTTTGTCCTTTCAAAATGTTACATAAATGGACTCAAATAGCATGTAACTCTTTGAGGTTCTCTTTCTTTACTGAGCTTAGTGGCCTTGAGGGATCCATCCAGTAATGACATTTTTACTTGACTGAACATTATATCTACCATCTCCTTGGAAGATGCCATTTTTTTTCTACTTTCTTTTTTTTAACATGATGAGAAACTAAGATGCAGCGAAGACAGGAAACAGTCTAAAACCATGAAAAAAAATTAATGACACCTCTCTTGACATTCTAGTTCAGCTACTTACCATACACTTTTTTCCCCTGAAACCACCCCTCCTTCTTTCTCACTAGTTTGGAACAAGAGGTCAGCTGAAGGTCATGGTTAATAAACACCATCCAAGTATTTAATCAGAAATGTGGTATATGAAAATCAAATGCTTGCTTTGTCTGAAGCAACTACCGCATTATTCTACCAGTAAGAACTACCGAGCAAGTACCTTGGAAATCACACACAAGCTGCCTGTTTAAAGAACGTCTAGATCTGAATAGAATTTCTAAACTCTTAGCTCAAGAGTAGATTACTTCAAAAACAAGAGCTAAATGCACTGCCTGTGTCTGCAAGGGGCATTTCCTACTTTTCTTCTTTATCTTCTCTCATCTTTGGAGGTTTGCCTGAAGGTCACCAAATTGTGAATAAACCAAATTAGCATTCCGCAGCTTTCCACTTCGGCAGAGAGTGTTGCTGGAGGAGGCGAGAATATTTCCTGAAGCCCAAGAGCAAATATTAACAATCCCATAATCACTCAAAGAAACTTTGAGAAGAAAGTACTGAGCAGAGAAAGGCCTAATATATCTGTGTGATCATGTTTTCTCAAGTGACCTCCCAGGGCCTTCCAGGGTTGATGAAGGAAGCCTTCCTCCCCAGTCTTTACCCGAGGCCCGAGGCCCGGGAGGCCCTTATCGGCTCCCCTTGAGAGCTGACTAGTCTGCCACGTGGAGAGACACTAGGAACAGCGGCGTGTCGGAGCAGCCAGGGAAGGGCACCCTTGTACCGCACCTTACACTGACCGACTTAACCAGACACCCCACTGGAATTTTTTTGTTGGACGGAGTATGAAACTGTCTTCTTGGCGTAACACATGTGGCAGAGTAATTTTAACCCAAGGAACCACAACCAGGCTTTGAAAAATATGACCATCTCAGGCACCTTCTCTCCCAAATCACCTTAATGTTCATCGCCAGAGCTGCGTTAGATCCTGAGGCTGTGGCCGTGGTGCAGTCAGCGACCTCCCCTTTAGATACCGGGGTCGATCTCACATTTGGGGAACCACTTCACATAGCCGATTCACATCTGCAGTGATGGTTTAACTCTGCTCTCCAGTTGGGACTTAGTTAGCCCTTTTCTTCTGATGTTTCTTTATCATAGCTGAATTTTTAAAATTTTGGCTCAAATGAGATGTACCTTGTAAGGTATTTCTATCCATTTTGAACATGACAAACATTATAGTGGGTAAGAATGGATCTGGAAATTGGAAAGCGCTTACCTACACCGAGGCCGACTGGAAAGACCTTACCATTTCCCCATTAGAGCTCAGTGACGGGGTTTTCTTTCAAGTGAGGGAGAAGTTTCCAAGCAAGAAGGGTCATCTGTTACCCAGAAAGGAAGCTCCTCCCTAACCCTCCAATCTGCAGTTTGGAGAACTGAGACAATGCAAAATGTGGAATATCGAAGTTGTAAAAAACAGACAGAAAATGCTTGATACTGAAGATAACGTGCCCCCAGCAGAAGCCAACAGCCTTGTTCTAGGAAAAGAGCTTCAAACAAGCCTTATTTTAAAACATCATAATGCTGGATCTATTGGACACCAGATACCTCTTAACAAATAACATTTGGGTGAGTTAGCCATAAAGGTCCCAGTTGTGCATTAAATTTTCCTCCAAATAAGAAACTCATGAGTATAAAAAAAATAAGGGGGGAATTCACAGCTTTTTCCTCACACTATCACGTAGAGGCCACCCACCCAGTTTGGGGGTCCTGCACCCTTCACAGGCACAATAGATCAAAGTGCTTGAAAACCGAAAGCTTACACCCTAGGGATATTTTTATAATGCAAGGGGAAAAAGTCATTCTGCAGTTTCCATCACACACGGAAAAGTGATTAATTATATTGGGAGGGGAAAGCTATAATATTCAAAGAAACCATATTAAGTGCATATATTACTTCTCACTTTGCACCTGTTGTAAAGGCCAAAGAGCTGTATGGCAATGCGTGGGAAGGGAGTTGCATAGGAAATGAACATTTTCAAGAATCTATTTTTGAAATTTACAATTCATAGACTTTTACTGAATTCTCCGTGGTGGCAGGTCAATCCATGTTGTTGTCATTTGCACTCACTGGCCATCCATGGGCTTCAGAAAGACCACAGGAGAGGATACAAAGCGTTGCCTTAAAAGACTGTCGACAATGAGTCTGTTTTGCAAAAACCCCACCCATCTAACAAGGCAATCATTTCTATCGACTTTGTCCTTGGAATATGCCTTCCAAAGATGAGGTTGCCCTGACTTGTAGAAACAATAAACAATCTTGAGAGATTAAGACAAATGACTGCAGGCGTCTTTTAATTTTCTGCACACCCTTTGTGAGAATAAAAGAATCACTCTCCTTAAATAACTGTAGAATTACATCATTGATCAACTATGTCCCTAGTGGATTAGAACCCAAGGCGAGACACGGTGTGTGAAAGGAGCTGCTTGGGGGTAAAACCCCTCGGCAATTAAAAACTCCAGACAAAGAGCCTTCTCTCCCCACGCCTGCCTCACCCCACCGCACTCTCTCCCTCCCACCGTCCCGACCTGCGGAAAGACCAGAAAGTTTGGTTGAGGGAGCATGGCGTAGCTCTGCTTATGTTTCCTCTCTCTAAGATTAATCATGAACACAGTATGAGTTGTGGGTTGGAAGTGGTTTGGGAGAAAGTGTTTTCAGACATTACAAATGTTGACTATTTTGAGAAAAACCACACGGGATTGAAAATTCATTCAAGCACCATATTTCTTCCTCCTGCTATTTTATGGTGAGTTTTGGTTCATCTTGGAGAGGCCTCTGGGTTGGTTCTGAGTGAGGTGCCTGCAGAGCACCATGGGGTCACTGCTATGATGGGAAAGAGAGCAAGTCATTAAAGGCATGTCCTGCCCAGGGGACAGTGGCCTTCAGGGGGATCGGAGGTGACAGTCGGGAGCCCAGACAGCTTTTCCCTGGAGAGCGAGGCATGAGCAACAAGCAGCCAATAGGATTCCTTAAGATATTCTTGGAGCAAAATGGTGTTTAAAATCGTGCTTCTGGGCTGATTTATTACATACACCACTTGGGCGGATTCTGTGACTACTTGCACATCAGAATGCTTTCGCCCGCCTCTAAACTCGCCTGGGAGTGACAATGACAATGACGACGGTGGTGAGGAAGAACCGCACACGACCCAGGGATGGAGGTGTTTCCGGCAGCCAGGCCTGGGACCTGATGCTGCAGCCGTCTATCAGTGGGGAGGGCATTATAAATACCTAGAGGAACATTTTGCAAACCTTTCTTGCTTAATTAAAATAAATTTGGGGACACACACTTTGACCAGGAGGCCTATACCCACTGCTTAAGAGTCTTGCGAAATGTACCATCCTCCCCGCAAAGTGACCCGTGAAACTGCCCCAGGAACATCCACGTGAAAACCTGCCAGGAATCCCGGCGTGGGAATCAGACGGTGTGCGCTCAGCACGCGTCCTCCTCACAGGCCAGGAAGGCTGTTTGGCCATCCGGTGTCACTTGGCAGAAGCAGAAGGGAGTGAAAGGGTTTCCAAAGGCCCAACTGTGCATGATTTCGGCATGGTCTCTTGTCATGGAGAAGAAGAGACAAGAATAAGAAGTTAGGAAAGAAATTTCAAAAGCTGTAGCATTGAAACACGTATCCAGCATTCCCATGACTGGTTTCCACTGGAAAGATGGGGGCCAGGTGTTTGCAGGGTATAGCCTGCAGACTCCTGCCTTCTTCACGCGCCTCCAGCACACTTGTGGGACAGGTGAGAGACTGGAGCACCTGCGGGACAGGTGAGAGACTGGCGCACGCACTACAGAGGGAGTCAGGACGTTGGCTGTGCCCAAGGCACCAGAATCAGCCTTCTGTGGTCTGCATGCCGAAATGTGCTATTCTAACATGTCTAAGGAGGGTTTGTTTTATTTCTACCCACCTTCCAGGCCATGGCTCTTACCAAGGGGCATGTGGCAACTTCTCCTTGCCCGTCACCATCTCTAACCAAACCGGGCCAAATTTAGGCTTGACCCAAATCTAAGCCTTCTCAGGGAAACTTCCTGAGAAGGGCCCTTGAGACCGACTGCCTTGGTAAACTAATAATGCCGTCAAGATTCTTTGAAAGGCTTTACAATTTCGCCTTATTGAAGCAGTGTAAAAATGATCAGTGTGAAACTTTCAATGTGAATGCTTTCAAACAGAATGTGCTTTCTTTAAAAATTGTTCATAAGCTCCATCCTTCCTATTTTGGGGGCAAATGATTAAATTATTCTGGATCTAAATCTAGCATACACTGAACTCATTTGAGGAATTATTGCTATTTCTATAAAACAAGGAGTAGATTTTTGTTTACTCACTTATCCTTTCTGGTCTAAGAGATTGTGGTCATAGAGGGGGAAATTGTCCTTGGTACCTCTGGTTGTGAATCTCTAGGTTTCTGCTCATGTTCTGTTGTAAATGCCTGGGACTGACATTCCATGAAAACGCTTTTTTGCAATCATTTGCTGCAGACACATGGTTTTCAACCTTGGCTGCCCACGGTGATCCCCTGAGGAGACATGAAAAATCTGCACACCCAGGACACACCCCAGACCCTGGAAGTCAAAATCTCTAGTGTGGGACCCAGGCACCCTCATTTTTCTAAGCTCCCTGGGGATTCCAGTGTGCAGCCAAGCTTGAGACCATTGGTCTGCGTGGATGCCGTGTTTTCCAAATGTGTCTGATGATTTCTTTAATTGCTCCCCAGAACTCTGACCTGGGAACTTGGATGTAGTAAGACTAGATGTGGCCCTGAGAATCTGTTATTAGCAAGCATTCCAACAGTTCCGACTTTTAGGCATTTTGGGACAGTGAGCTAGCTCTCCAAGACTTCTTCTGTCCTAACGTTGAGTTATTCTAATATGTAACCTTTCTGGATGGGCTTCTCCCAGAAATGGTCCTCTGAAGCTGAAGTGATGAGTGGAGAATTCAGGTCTACCCTGGGAATTAGCATTCTGACACTTGACCGGTTTCCCGAACACAAGCACAGGGGAGTAAAACTGTGTGAAATGTTGGGAGTATCTGTTTCCTGAAAAAAATGGAGGGGGTCACACAGCCGTCAAGTAGCAAAGCCAGAGAGAGGACGCAGGCGTCCTGGTCCTCAACCCAATTCCACCTCATGCCTCAGTCTCTCCACCTGTGGAATGGGGGCAAGAGTCTCTCTTTACCTTCCTTGGAGGAATGTTCTGGAAATGGGTGAGGTACCATCTGCAAGGCTTATAAGCGACTTAGATAAAAAGCACCATAATAAGATCATCATCATATTATTTATGTCCAATGCTAATGTCATAGTAACAATATAATATTGCTGCTTTCATTTTAAACGCACGTGAAAATCATCCAAAGGCCCAACCGCAGGGTCAGTTAAACAAAGTCCGTAATAGCTTTTCCTGGTTGGCGGGCCTGTGGTGAATTTTTCTTTTCTCCGTACATGTCTCCATTTTGAAGTTTTCTGTGGTGATCGTGCGTTGCTTTTATAATCAGAGAAAAGTTTTTACCTTTAAGGTTTAATCGTGACTCGAGAACCTGGCCGTCTACAAGGTCAGGAAGACCCACAGTCGGGGCAGTGGGGCTAGAAATGGATCTTCCTCACACGGAACAGTGACATCCGTGGAAAGATGTGGCGGTTCAACCCAGAGTAAAAACGCCAACGAGGACTTGCTCTGGAGTGGAAATAATTAGTCCACCAACCCTGTGTTTTGTCTACATGACATAAATAACTGTTTGGCCTGTTTTTTTGCTTTTTTTTTTTTCACCCCGTTGGCCAATTTAAGCGAACTGTGAACAGAACATTTGATCCCTCTAGGCTGTTTTTAAACTCCAATTTAGTGCAACATATGGCTTAAAATGCAGTGTAAATATTCTTGACCTCCCGTGTGTACAAAGCACCCACAGGCAGAACACACCGCTAAGCCCCTGCTCCTTCCCCATGCGTGCGTGCGTACATGCATACATGCGTACATGCGTACATGCGTGCTGCACCCCAGGCGTGCGTTCTCACAGCAGCGTCTCCTCACAAGGGTGTGTTGTCCAACCCCCACTCCGCCCAGAACATTTGTTTATCAAGGGGGAAGAGTTTTTAATATATATGCAAAGAATGATAATGAAGTGTGTCTGGCCAGAAGATAATCGAGCGGGATTTCATGTAGCTTCAGCAGTTCAGCCCGGAGTGCCAGGCTGAAGCCATCATTACCGGAACGCGCATTCTCAGGCCTGTGGAGCTGCCGCCCACACAGGAAATGACTTGTAACAGGTGGTCGGGAGCTCGCTGGTCCTGTCTGGCTCCGCCGGTACTGCTGTGGGCTACTGAGTCACCGAATAATTATGAGCCTGAACAAAAGGCTCTCAGATAAGCCCCAAGTTAAGACAGAAAAGGGCAAGGTGTAGCTGGTGACTGTCTTGGCGTGCCAGCTGTCCAACCGGAGGTGACGAATGAGCGTCCCACGGGAACAATGCCCCTTGGTCTGGGCTCCCTCTTGCTCTCCAAGCATCTGGTAGCAGCGTGACAAGGAGGAACAGGTGAGGGAAGGGCTGTGGCCTCTGATTTTGATGCAGGTAATTGCATTAGAAAATCGACTTGGAACCTCCGCTCACAGAGACACTGAGCAATGGTTTCCCGGCTGCGCTGGGTGCAGACCGATTGTCCTTCTCTTCAGGTCTTTCCGCCTGGGAGGGGGGGATGAAATTCTCCCCACCTCACAGACAAAGGCACGAGGCCTACAAGCTCGCATCGTTAGCCTGAGCGTTCAGAAAGGGGGACAGGGAGGGGTTATAGGCTGAACCGCGTCCCCTCTGCAGAGACATTTCCCTGGCCCTCAGAATGTGACTGTGTTCCTGTGGGCTTGCTGCAGATGTCATTGGCTGGACTCACAGCCGCCCAGCCAGACGCACAGAGGCCACGCTCGTCCCCAGGCAGAGAGGGGGGCTCCTATTTCACACGCACTCACCTGCGCTCCCTGAGTGCTGGCAACCCCTCTCGGCCCTTCACGGGCCCTAGCGCGTTTATCCTCCCAACAGCACTTGGCCGTCCCGACCACCATCACCCCTTGTGCAGAGGAAGGGCCAGGAGCAGGGGGGTGGGTGTTAGGCTGAGACCGCGCACCTCTCTCGAGTTGACGCGCTTACCCAGGCCGGAGCGGAGCAGCCGTATCCACTGTGGCTGGAGTCCTTGTGCGAGAGCCTCACGTGAACAGACCGACGGGAGAGGCCACGTGCTGACGAGGGCTGGAGTGATGCAGCCACCAGCCAAGGAGGCCACAGGTAGCCCGCAGCACCAGGCGTGGAGAGAGGCAAGGTCGGAGCCCTTACAGGATTCGAGGGGCCAAGAGGCCCTTTGATGGGGAACTTGTGGCCTCCAGAACTGAGAGGCACAAATTTCTGCTGCTTCGAGCCACCCATTGTGTGGCGCGTTGTCCCGGAAGCCTTGGCAAGCTAACGCGGACGGGGCTGACCTCTGTGGGAGCCGGTCCGGGGCCGTCCGTCGCCCTCTCAGCATTCCCAGCAAATGTGTGCCCCAGGCCAGGTTCGCAGGTGAGGGCCAAGGCTTCCGAATTCTGCCGAAAGCAGAGCCTGTCCTTTCACCTGGGCGCGTAAGTCTCCAGAGGATCGTTTTAAAAACACTGTCAGCTGAACATGAGGAGTAATTGCTAACACGAGTGATTCGGGTGACAGTAATGTACGTGGAGAGCGAGCGGCTTGGAAGCAGGGGCCAGTGAGCGTCCCTGTTGGGAAGTGGAGAAAGAGCGAGAAAAGGGTCATTGTGCAGATCCCAGAACACTCCCCGGGGACAGTGCTTCAGGCCTCACTTTGGGAAAAAGACCCCAAGGGAGACCACCCCCGCCAGATTATGAAGCTAGACAGACAGTGTCTGTAAGCCCCCCTTCCTGTTTGACGCCAGGTACAAGTGCAGGGGCTAGTGAAAACACCCTCACTTCCCATAATGCCCTAGAAGGAACCAGAGACGTCATTAAAAGCTGTTACAGTCACAGGTACAGTTGTTAAAAGGGGAAGGATGCAGATTAAAATCACTCAAGGAAAAAGAGGATGGACTCCAGGAAGGTTCCAGAAGCAGACTTCCAGTTCTGTCTTGTTCAGCCTGGAGTGATGTGTGACGGTATGCAGAGAGCACAGACAGGCAGGAGGTTCACCAGAGACTCGGGGTCCTGACCTCAGTTTTCAGCCCATCAAGAGGCGGAGCTGATGCCATAGAACCCAACGTCCCCAGAGCAAGTGGGTTGGGCTCCCCAGGCCTGTTGTGTTTAGGGGCAAGGTGAGGCTCAGCCCAGGAGGAGTAAGAAAGGCCAGGGCCACAGGGATGGCATGTGAGACAGTGGGACGTGGGCCTTGGAGAGAAAGAGGAGATGGTAGCCCCACGGAAGCTGGACCCTCGGGATCAAGGTCTGAGCCTGCAATTCTCAGCACCTGTCCCTGTGCCTGAGATGCCCGGAGGACCAGGGTGCTCCCAGGGCTCAAACCGGGGGTGGGGAGGGGAAATGTTCTTCTCACAATGCATGTGGCCATCCTCAGAGGTTGCCTTTTATAACTTAAGTTACCTGAACAGAGAAGCAGGGGGCCTCAGACGGCAGTCACAGGTCATATGGTCCCCCTGGTGCTGGAAGAGCCTGCTCCTCTCGCAAGTGCGGGACGCCTTCAGAAGCGCTACCATCTCTGCCCACACAGGCATTCATGCACCCATCTAATTTCTCAGATCTTACCACTAGACAGTGATTTCCACAGTCTGACCTGGCATACCAACATTTGGGGAGCATTTGAAGTATTTTTACAGTGCGGACAAAAATTACGGTGAGGGGAAAAGTTGCCTGAGCAACACCCCTCTCCCAGCTGCTGCCGTAATGTGACTCTTCGGTGCTCCCCCCATCATACTTTTGATGCAAAATATGCTTCAGGCAAAAGGGACAACTTTAAAAGGCAAAAGAGAAAAGAAATGGAAAGAAAACAGGAAATTAGTGTAATCATTTACAGCCAATTGGAACTTTTTTCCCACCACTTTAACAGAGTTTAAAAGATTCATCG
The DNA here is from genome assembly GCA_004026545.1 of Mormoops blainvillei. NCBI lineage: Eukaryota > Metazoa > Chordata > Mammalia > Chiroptera > Mormoopidae > Mormoops > Mormoops blainvillei. The sequence continues at coordinate 55,171 of PVJD01006237.1, forward strand.
CATGGTAAATGACTGACAGGAAAATATTTCTTTTTACTAGAACCCTGTGAAAGACGTACCTGCAAGTGGAAATAGACTTAAAGTTATCAAAATTATTTCCATGGGTGCACGCGACCTACAGGATGGAAGGAACGTGTTTCAAATCTTGAGTTTTGACCATCATTTGAAATTCATTTTCTCTGACTTTTCCATGAGCCATGCCAAGGAAAATAAAGGCGCCGGCCCTTGCCCCTCCCACAGCTCCCCCCTCGCCCACCAGGCCCACCGGCTTCCCCACGTCGCCCTGTGGCCGCATGAGGCCCGGGGATCCAGAGGATTGTGGAGCGGGCCATCCTGATGTCTGTTTCCCATTGAGAAGAGCGGACATTAGCATCGCCTTCTGTCAGACTCTGCCCTGTGTTCCATAATGCATTAGGGGCCCTTTTCTAATTTTATTTCGTATTCTAGCTCGATAGCACACTTTCTCTCAACTTCAAAGGTTGTCCTCTGCCCGAATAACTGCCCCAGTCTCAGAGGGTGAAAATATGAACCATTATTCTAAATGGGAATTTACCCACCCAAATCTGTAAGGGAACCCAAAGGCATAAAGTCCTTGATAAAGGAGTAAAATAACATAAAACTTTAATAGGACCTTGGATGAAAAAAGGCGTGCTTTCTTTAACTTGGAAAAATCCAGATGTGGCCACATCCTTAGATGGTGACTAATTATTAAGCCTCCGGACACAGGCCACTGCAAACCCAAATACCGAACGCTAACCAGGCTTTGCACAGTGAGTTTGTGCTTCTCCAGTTGCACATGGGTCCTTCATCGTATATTAATATAGTACGTAATGTCAACATTTGGAAAAGGTTTGTGACTGACAGGGCTGAAAGGCGTATTTCTCCAACAGCCTGTTTCCATAATCGAAGTCATTCTTCTTCAAGATTCAGACCACCATATGCTTCCACTTTTTTTTTTCTTCTGTTTTTATCAGGGGACCACAGTGCACTGGATTTCAGTATAAATTTTAAATACATTAAGACAGTGCTAAAAGCCGAAGCCAGCACACCCTCAGCGCCGTGTGGAACCCCATCTACAAACTCCCATGTGCCGCTGAGGTCAGACCTAGTCACAGTCATAGCTGCTCTTTATTGAGTGTTTACTACACAGCGGGCTCTGTGCTAAGGGCTCATGTGTTGGGATATTGCGTCCTTCCAAGAACTCTCTAAGGGCAGATGAGAAGGCTGTAGCATCAAGGAGCTAAGTTGGAGAACTTGCTCGTGGCCTCAGGGCCAGCGTCACAAGCCAGAAGCCAGACATCCAACGTCCAAGTGCGAGATCCTTGTGTTCACCCAGCCGGCCCTGCACTGACCAAGACTAGCACCTGCTCACCACAGCACACTCACAGGCACACACCATGCGCGTCCCAGCACAAACACCCCTTCTAGACGCCTCCCTTCGGGAACTTTCTCTTCCAGCTGCAAGGGGGCCCCGCATTTTTTTTTCCATTCCAGAGTTCCCGCTAAGCCCTTGGGGGTGAGGGGGAAAGGAGTCCTTTTTGGGGGCTTGGGATCCTCATGGTAAAATGCACTTGATCCTCAACTATTTCTTCCCAGAGCCAAGCATCCACGTGGTAGGGAGTAATCCAATACAACACATATTTAGTGGGCACATGTTATTTATAATGCTCCTATTATTATGACAAGAACCAAAATGTTCGCAGGCTCCTGCCTGCAGGGCACTCTGCGCACCCCCCGCCCCCGCCACAACACGGAGGAGTTCGGCCTGCTGGGCCCCTGAGCCCCTGTGGGTATTCAGGGGCCGTGATGGAGAGGAGAGAGGAAGGGGAAGCCCAAGCGTGGCCTGGAAAGGGCCCTGAGTTCCAGTCCCTGAGTCATTCTCAAGAGCCAAGGACAAGAGGCACCCAGACGGCGGTGGCGGAGAGACAGAGAAGGTGGGACGCGGGACTGGAGAGGGGCGCGTCCGAGTGGGAGGTTGACGGCTTCACTCTGCTCCTCTGTGGAGCATCAGGCTCCTTCCTCTGGCAACAACCACACCCCAGGCCCCATGTAAAGAACGCTGTGGCAGCTCCTGCAACGCCAAGGAAATGGCCTTCGATTTCTGTCACCTTCAGATGCCAGTGTTGGCAAAAGATTTGTGTTTCTCACAATGACAACACACCCTAGAATCTTTAAGGTCCTACTTAACAAAATTTTTGTTGTGTGAAAAAATCCCACGTTCAATATTGCAGGCTTTGCTACTTCCCAATACCTCGTGGGCACCAGCGGCCCCCTGGGCCCACGCGGACATGGCGGGAGTGGCCAGGAGCACTCCCATGACCACCCCACGCCAGGCGAATGAAAAAGCACAGGAACCCAACCCCCTAAAAGGGAACTCTATTTGGAGTCTAACTGGGCGGTTCCTGTTTTAATTTGTTGCTGAAATTGTCATTTCCTTTTATGTGCTACCAACCTCTGGATGACATACCCTCGTGCGTGCATTTCCTTGGAGGCTGGTGTTTGGCAAATCGGCTTACAAGACGCCACTGCATTTGGAAAGGGCCCATGAAGGTTGCTGTTTAAGGCGGATGAGGGTGGCCTACGGGGATAGCTCACCTACCTCCCCTGGGAGCATGGCCAGCAGCCCTCCACCCCTGGCCTACTGCTGCCCCCAACCCCTTGGAGTCGGGATTTGGAGCTTAGCCAAAGCCACCACCAACTGCACCCCTTCAAGGGAGAAAGACTTGAGAGTGGACAATGCAAGTACCCGTCCCGGAAACCCGCCTCTGTGCACTGTCAGTGGGCATGGACCCTGCCTGCCCTGAAACCTGCCCCACGTCTCCCTCGCAGCCAGACTCCCACAGCGTCATCGCTGGGGTCCTGCTGGGGCTCCGAGGCAAGAGGTGAAAGTGAAAAGGTCGGACAAGTATTTGGATTCTACCCTGTGGACCTCTTGACGTTTGTGCTCGGGAGAGTGAAGACTCTGTATCTGGAAAGCTTTCGTTGCTTCTGGGTTCTTCCACACGAGCATCTGAAAACCTCATGTCAAAGCAGAGGGTGGAATACACAGTCCCGCGCTGCTCCGTGACGGCGCACCCGTGGAAGCACAGCACGTAGGCGAGCCCATCACCGTGCGGATGTCGTAGAGGCTCTGACGCAGACCTGGTGGCACAGCTCGCTGCACACCGGGGCTCTGGTGTGGCTCAGAGGCCCGCACCGCACGTCCCCGTGCTGAGTCCTGCAGGCAGCCATAGCACCATGGGAAGAGCCTGTGTGTCTAAATGTATCTGACATAGAAGAGGTCCAGTGAAAATGCCATAAAAGACAAAAACTGCACCTGCATGGGGCACATGCCACAGCTAGATCCTGTAGGGCTGGGAGGGAGTGAAGGGCAGGCCTGTGTGACGTGACTGTGCGCGACCATAGACTGTAACACGGCACACGTAGGCGTTGCTGCGTTTCTAAAACGGGAGAGTAAATCAAGCACAAGTGAAAATGGTACCATCGAGAAGCGCGGTGAACATGAGGGGTAGGAGGTCGCCGCGGGCGTAACACCCTGCACATGCACCTGTAACGTGCCGTTCACAGCAGACCTGTCAGTGGAAAATAATGATGAAAAGTATAGCATAGTAAATACACAAACCAGTCACATAGGTGTTTCTCATCATTACCCAGTAGGATGTGCCGTATGTGTCGTGCGAGCTGTACCCTGTGCAGCAGTACGTTCATGTACAGCAGCCTCCCCATAGCACGTGAGCCACGCCTTGTGCCCTGACATTAAAATGGCTACAGTGTCACCACGTGATGGGAATTTTTTAGCTCCATTATAATCTTGTGGGATGACCATGATGTATGGACCTGTTATTAAGAGATACGTTATCGGGCACAGTATGACTGTAGTACCTGAGGAACAACAGAATGTTCCAGAACAATCTCTGGAACTCCCGGTAGAACCAGGAGCTGCTGTCCTACACAGCTGAACCGGAAAAGCTCCAAGTTCTTCTAGGTCTCTCTCTGGTCACCTTCTTAAGGAGCCTGAGCTGATGTGTTGAGCCAACGTTGCAAGAAGAGCCTGGAAACCCTCGCCCAGCGCACCTGTAGCAGCAGGGCCGTGTTTTCTCTGGGGACCTGGAGGTCCAAGTCCCACACTCCTGCTGGCGTGCGCAGGCCGAGGAGACACTTCCCTGCTGAGCCAGCCAGCGTGTGTCGGGGAGGCGAACTGAGCCGCTTCTAGCGTTTGGAAGAGTCTTCCTCATTCTGTCCCAGGTTCAAGGCACCGGCCTTGTGCTGTAGGGAGCCTTGAAAAAGACCATTTCACGTGTGAACAGCACTCTTACGTGTACTGTCAGAATCCCATGAAAATGTCAAGACTAACGGTAATTCACACCAGAAGGACTTGGGTTGAACATTAGGCCAGGGGGCAGATTACCCCACGACCCATTTGATTCTGGACTGAGAGCTTGATAAGTCTCTAGGAAAGAAACACACCAGGAGATCAAGTCTGGTTTAATTACATATACATACCCTGCACTGAGTAGCTATCAGAAGAGACAAGGCTTCTGACATTGTAGAAGTGAGACTTCCGCGTCTGCAGCTGCTCAGCCTCACAGCCCTCAGAAGACTCGCGCCCGCGGTTTCATTGTTCTATCATTATTCTAGATGATCTAAGATTGCGCCGCGGCATTAGAGGCTAACGCGATGAAAACATCAAGGCATTTAATGGAGTGCAGAATTCGTCTCCCTTTAAGAAGAGCCATGCTTTGCTTCCAGGGGGAAACCAGACAGAAAATGAGGCTTTTTCAAGAAAGTTATTTGTTTTTGTTTAAAATTCTGGATGGCAGGACAAATTTGTGTCATCTTCACATTCAGCTATCGGCAAGTAGCAATTAAACAGCTGCTCTCTCTCGGCCCCGCGCCTGACGTTCCACCTGAAGACCTCCTCCTGTAATAAAATGCACCCGAAGAGCTTCGCTCTGGAGACTGGGAGACCGAAGCAGAGACCCTTAAGAGTGCCCAGGGTTAGGCTAGGGCACACAATGCCTACTGAGGCCTCGCAAGCCCAGAGCCACCACAGTTCTGTCTCAGCCATCTTTTGTCTTAAGTTTACTGTTTAGCTGCAGCTAAAATTCCATTTGTTGTTTTAAGAAATATTGTGGTTTTTCTACTTGAAATCATTTTTTTGTTGTGGTAAAACACACATGGCATGAAATTTATCACTCAACCATGTTTAAGTGTGCAGTTAAGTAGCATTAAGTACATTTACATGTTTCTTTCTTCATAGAAAGATTTAGATAAGCATTAAGAAAGGAAATAGAGAAAGAAAATACACATCGCATCAATGCTTCTGCGGAATCTGGCCACGTCCGTGCAGCGGTGAACTACGGGAAGGAGTTCTGACAGGACAAGTGCTTCACGGTGGGCTTTGGTCATTAGAAATGTTAAGAGCAGAAGCAAAAACAAAATAACAACCGTGTGGGGAAACTAGACAACATACAGACGAGTAATCCTAAATAGAGTCGATGAATTTTGGGGTAGATTCAGAACCTTTCCAAAGTAGGAATCTTGAACCACTTATGCACTTTTTTCTCCCTTATGAGAACTAAAGCAGTTTGCAGCCCAGTCAACCTGGCTGCGTTAGAGGCTGGCTCCCAGGGGGAGTTGCTGACAGATGACAAGCACTGATATGGTGGTGACAGTAGATGGCACAGAATGTGTTCAAGAAACCATCGTTCATTTAAACTGGAGTCAATCACAATATTGGATGGACTCTTCTTCCCCTGGACCCGAAATCCACCATTTCCTGCGAACTAGCCCCTGGTGCCAGCTACCCACCGTTTCCGGAAATGAGCGTGCACATGACTTGCACAGCTCAACTGTTGTATGGACAGCACCGTTTTACTCCTCAGGACATGCCAAGATTTTCCATCTTTCCTATCGATTAGCTCACTGAAAGCAAGATTTATGCCATGTGCGTACTCACGCTGAGTGTCAAAAACCAGAAATGATTGACTAATCCCTAAACTTGCAGAGCAAATAAAAACCACAGTGGTGTCTTTCTTGTGATTCATTGTCTAGACAATTAGCAGCAAAGCAGGGAGGAGGAGAAGTGGTGACAAAGGTGAGTTGTGTGACCACTGCCCTCATCCCTAGCAGTGCACGTGGGCTGGGAGAGGAGAGGCCCAAGGGTCACGTCCTCGTCCTCTTCCCCAGGAGCAAACCCAGACGCGACATTGCCATTTGGGGTCAGCGGTGCTGAAAGTCGGCCTTTAGAAGCACTGTGAGAGGTCTGAGGTAAAACCACCTGGGAAATGAAGACTCGCCAATCCGAAGTGAGGGACGCAGTGGGTTCCAGCTTTTCACGTGTCATAAATGATGAAAAAGTCACTCTTCAGGCACGAGTGCTTCAGAGCAGATGTCTTTCCGGGGGGCGGGGGGTGGGGGACCCAAGGAGCCTGGGGGAAGGCGCCCAGAAGGAAGAGGCAGCAGTTGTATGATCAAGGCCTGCCTCTGACACTAATTGGTTGTGGGGGTTTGAACAAGGACATAAATTCAGTGGCTCTCAACTCCCCCATAAAACGAGGCCGTGTGGGCGTCGCAGGTGGACTCCAGCCCCTACCGCGGGCGACGTAAATCACAGAGCAGCAGCCAGTACTGCTTGTCCATGTTTGTTGAGACCTAAAACCCTTCCAATTGAAAGCTTCCTTCCCAAGGTCACAGGAGCGACACACACACCTGGTGCCGTCTGCTCTCACTCCCAGAGCTAGCCCTGGACAACGGAGCACCGGTGTTTGCGCATGTTCTGAGCGCTCTTTGAACCTCAGCAGGAAACACAAGCTTGCGTGCAGCGCTCTTAAGTTGTCTACTTAGCTCCGTGCCTCTTCCCTCATTCTGCATTCACTCTCTAGGTAACCAGTTTAATCTGAGCAGAGCCAGCGGTGAAGTCGTCACACAGGGTCCAGCACATTTGCCGTGTCCCTTTGTAAGATGCCGAGTCACATCAGAAAAGCTTATGGGGGGACATTTGCAGCGCAGAGAAACAAGTTGTTCTCATTCTGGCAGGCACGAGGTAGGCAGCCGGCCAAATGTGTCAGGGCCTCTCTTCGTGTTAAAGACTATTTCACAGGACCCGTCCCCTGCGCGTACTCATCCAGGAGCAGACCTTTGAAGAATAAATCTCAGCGCGTTTTACTTGCGCATCGTTCTGCTCCCACCTGGGTGTAGGATGTGGCTGCCCCGGGCACTCTGGGTGCAGCTGAGCTCCGGGCAGCCTGCGACGTTGCCCCGTGCTGCATGCGGCTTCCTTCCCGTGCAACCGTCACTCGCGCCCCCTCTGTTGCACGCACCGCTCTGAGCTGCCTCCGTGGAATGCTTTGGGAGCAAAGCGTCTTTGTGATGGGTTTCTAAGGGTGATACCGAAAGGCAGACTGGGCGTGGGAGGTCTGGCCTGAGCAATTGCAGTGGGGGGATTTTATACCTCAGGGTGGGGCAAAGGAATATGTCTCTGTGCAACGCCAAGGCAGTTTTGCCCACAAATCACCCTGACCATGGGCCCCTCTTTGCAGCGTCCCCTGCAAAGGAGACGTGACCGACCCCAATTGTCACAGCCCCCACTGAGTAAAGCAGGCTGCCCTCCCTAATGCAGGTGGGCATCGCCCAATTTGCCAGACAATGTGTGGGGCCCCCCACAATCTGTGTGTTGAATGCTCACCCCTAGAGTGGTGACAATAGAAGGCAGGGTCTTTGCGGGGGGATTAGGTCATGAGAGTAAAGCCCTGTGGGTGGGACTAGTGTCCTTATCAAAGGGACCCCAGAGCACTCCCTTGCCCATCCCACCACGCGAGGCCACAGTGAGACAATGACTGTCTATGAACCAGGAGGCATTTACTCACTAGATGCTGGTGCCTCGGTCTTGGATGTCGCAGCCTCCAGGACTATGAGAAATAAATGCTAGCTGTTGAACTAAGCCCCTCAGTCCATGGTATTCTGTTGCAGAAGCTTGAACAGATCAAGTTGAATGCCTGAACAGAAAAAAAAAAACTCCGAATGAAGGAGAACCTCTCCCGCCTTCCTGCTGAGCTAGGTCATTGGCCTTCTTGTGTCTTGAGCCCGCTGCTTTGGGACTGGAACCATGTCATCGGCTCTCCTGGGTTTCCAACTGGCCGGCTGCAGGTGGCGGGACCTCTCAGCTTCCACAGTTGTCTTGTTTCTCTGAAGGACCCTCACCAACACAGGCAGGGTGCACGGTCCCAGGGCTGCCGACTGGTAGCGCAGCGGAGGGGCAGTGACCTTTCAGTCCCCTGCCCATCAGCTCTCTCCGATGCCCAGTAGGAGGCGAGGCGTAGATAGTCCAAATGTCCGAGAGTCCAGGACGAACAGCTCTCCATTTCACCTGAACTTCGGTTAAAGCAAACTGCGTCCAACAAAGAGAGGACACAATCTCAGATTAAACCGAGAAGAGAGTTCTTGTTGTGCTTAGCAAATCTTTGCTGCTACGTTTAATCATCAAATAACTCAGGAAAACAGGGTGGCACATTAAAATAAAAATAATTACCATGATAATGTTATAGGCTGCAATCTTTTAAGGCTCGATTAAAGTGCTTTTTAGTCCTAAATTAATAAATATGTATTGTAGAAATTTTAGAAATTACATGTAATCAAAGAAAAAGGAGAAAACGTACCCCCCGTGACTTCCAGAGGCAACCCTAGTTCGCTCCTGGTCTATGTCACGCTAACCCACCACCCTCATTTGTGCATTTGCATGTTGAGATGGGCCTGTGCACGCCCGTGTATACACATGTGTACTATGTGCCTGCATACAGGGGTGGGCAAAAGTAGGCTTACATGCACCAAACAGTTTATTCTTGTGTTGTTATCATTATCACAACCTGCATTTCCTTTTCTATGTGAGCAACTGTAAACCTACTCTTGCCCACCCCTGCATATGGGGATCATATGATTAGATACACTATTTTTATATTTTCTATTTTTGGTTAATATATGTCATGGCCATCTTTGCACATTATTAGGAACAGATGTACTACCCCGTGTTCACCACGGCTGCATGACCATCACCCCAGGCCTGGGGTCCTCGGGCGCGGCTCCCAGCTATTGCGTTGTCCCCAGGACCCAGACCTCCTCTCCCCTTTCCTGTCCCCTGAGGCGGGTACCCAAACTGCGGAGAACACCCTCACGTACGCCTCACCGCCACCGACCCTCGCGCAGACTGGACTGTTTCAGCAGGACAAACCCCTGCAGGTAGGATCGCAGGGTCGCAGGCAATGGGGGCTGTTGAGACAGGCTGCCAGATGGCCCTCCAGCGGGTTCTGCCGGAGGGCAGGTCCCCCGGCATTGGGTGCACCCAGTCTCCCCACGCGGGGGCTGGAAGCACTTGTCTCAACGCGTTAGGGGTGCTTGTGGGGCTGTGCATTTACAGTTTGGAACCAATTAGGGGCACTTTATTCAGAGTTTCTTCTCTGAGAGATCTGTGCTGGTCTTCGTCTTGCGGTTTCTGGCAGCAGTGATCACCTTTTCAGCCAAATTGGGCCAAAGAAGCAAGCCAACAAAGTATCACAACAAGGAAAGCCTCCCTGTCCTGTCCCTCTCCCCCACAGTGGACGGCGCCCCTGGGGTCGGCCTCGACTCTCTTTGCTTAGCGGGACTGTTTATGTAAGTTCCCAGGACAGCAGGCTCCATTTTTGCTGGGTTTTTTAAAGCATGATTTGCTGATGATAATTATAACGAGCCCTTATGACCCTTTACAAGGCCACTGGAAGAAGAAGGTAGAACGTGAATCTTGGCAGCAGCCACCTTCTCAGGACCCAGACCTGCCCCCACCACATTGGGTGGCTGGTGAGGTCACACGCTGACCCATCTGTCCCCACCTTTATGTCCGAGTGGACTGTCCGACCTGTGTGAAATCAGGGAAATGATTCCACCTGGCACAGTTCCTGTGAGGGTTTGGTAAGATCACACGTGTAAACTTCATGGGACTGTTATCCATTGGAAGTTGGAAACAACAGCTATGAACGGAGCAGAGTCACGACACCGCGCACTCCCTGCCTGGGCTGCGGCGACGAGGTGCTGCCGCGGGGGCGGCTGAAACACAGACCTTCGCTGTCCCACTCTCGTGGGGGCTGGAGGTCTGGACGAAGGCGTCAGGGCAGCGGGTTCCACTGGAGTCCTCTGTCCTTGGCTGTTTCTCCCTGTGTCTTCACATCTGTGTCCCTCCGTGTCAATCTCTGGGTCCAAATTCCCCCTTTCTGTGAGGACATCAGTCCTGCAGGGCTGGTACCTAGCTGGCAACTTCATTTGATCTGTCACCTCTACAGACCTTCTCTCCAGATAAGACCACATTCCGAGGAACTGGGGGCTAGAACGTGAACATACGGATTTTGAGGGAACGCATTTTAGCCCATAACACACTACCTGTAGGTGAAAGGTCACCTCTATCATAATAACCTTCAGTCGCTGGGGAGACAGGTTCAGAGGGGTGACCCACTCCCCCAGGGGCCCCCAGGAAAGCACACCCAGGAATCAGTGTTCCCAGATGAGAAGATGAAGCGTGGGCGCAGTTCCTCGCACCGCGGCCCGCTTCGGTTTCCTCCTGCGCTCGGGCTCACGCAGACAGCTCTAATCCCAGACTCTCACTTTTCTCGGCGAGTGAGGATAGGAGGTCTGCGCTCACACCCTCCCCCCGGCCTGGGGGTCCACCCTCCCGAGAGGGAGAGGAAGTCTGGAGCCCAGCTTGAGGGAGAACATCAGTCTGGCTCCAGGCCGAACACCAGGGCGTCATATGATTGTATTTAGCTGGGGGGCATGGAAGCCCCACGTCGGAAGTGAACACAAAATCCCACCCTGAGGTCAAGCCTGGGGGTGGGGGGGGTGATTAAATTCACAGACCTTGTTCCACATGGCAGGCACCGTGCTCAGTGCTCTCACACGACTTACTGCCATTCAACGTCTGTGCATTTTACATCATGGAACATTCTGAATGATCTTTCTTGGCGCCCCTGCCCAGGAAAATGAAAGGCAGCTGCTTCACGTTTACAGAGAGTAGGGTCAGTCATTTCCCCTAGACTTGGCACCGGCTGTTGTCCAACTCAGTCAGGTCTTCAGGTTCCTCCGTCCCTCGGTCTTTTTGTCCGAAAACTGGGGCGTCAGTTCTATGTTCCTTTATCTTCTACTAAGTGATGAGATAGACTACCAATGACTCAGGGTTAAACTAGAAAGTTCCTGACAGCATCATGACCAGAGAAATGGTGAGGGTTACTAGGTATCGTTTCCTAGAGATTCAGTCCTGAGACAAACTCCACGGAAAATTCAGCATGGGTGAAAACTGTGGGGTGAGGGTCAGAAGTCAAAACATGTGAAGAAAATGGAGATAAGCCCTTTCTCAACGCCCCTCTGCCTACACGTCACAGGAGGCTCTAAATGGGGAGACTTGAGAAGTTGTCCCTTGAACTTCATGTCAGCGTTCACGCTGTGGATCTGTGGATGAGACAGATGAGGTTCGAGTTGGCCAGCCTTGACTTTCTGGAAACGGACGTGGTGGGTTCCAAGCATGCAGAATCTCCAACCGGGCACCTGAATCAGAGGGTTGGCCTCGGCTTCCCACGCCGTCCCTCCAGCTGGAGCCCCATGACGTCAGGCACAAACGGAATCATCCAGTGTGTGTGTCTCCACCCCGGCAACTCGGGCACACGGGGCTGGGAATTCAGGAATGGTCGAAACACTACATCCAAATACAGGCATCGTTTCTCAAACACTTGCTGTTCGTCAGACAAAAGCGCCTGTGTTACCAGGAGCCGTCTGCTCTCTGTGGCGTGTGCTGCGTATTTTCCCAGAGAGCCGCTCTTCCCAAGGGTTTGGGGAGGCTGGAATGGTGCTCTGCACGCTGTCTGGTGAGTGGACGAGTGCACTAGAGATGAGGAGGACAGTAACCAAGAAGTAGAACTAAATCCTCATTGGTGCCTCTGTCTCCTTTTTCAAATCATCTTCTACTTATTCAAGGACAAATTCAGAGTCTCCGGTTTCCCAGATTCTAGGTCGGATTACCCTTATCCTTGCACGGGGATTCTCTTGTGCACAATTATCGCTTCCAAGCTATATTGAACCCATCTCTGCAAATATTGCCCCTATATTAAGTCTTCTTTGGTAGTTCAGTCTCTGTGTCTCATCTCCATGTATATGTGATAGATTCACAATTTTTCTCCCTACGTGGCAGGTCCTGGGCCCATGTAGCATGTGTTCCCCACTCCTCTTCTCCCTTGTCATCTTAATTCTGATTTTCGTTAGTACCAACCGGAGAGCTCCAGTTACCCACAGAAGGGGCATACGCCCTGGGCTGACCGATGAATCCGTGACTCGGAGCTGGCCATGAGACGAGAAGGGGTGCCTGCTAGGGGCTTCTGAGGAAACGTTTTGGTCCCTGACTGTAGTCGATTGAATTTTGAATTGCGTCCCTCAAAAAGACACGTTCAGGCCCTAACCCCAGTGCCTGCGGGTGTGACACTTTTTGGAGCTGCAGTAGTTATAGGTGGTCAAAGTCAAGTGAAGCCATACTGGATCAGAGTGGTCCCGCAGTCCAACGACTGGTGTCTTTGTAAGAGAAAGGGGGGACAGTTATTTGGACGCACAGACTCAGAGGGACACACGGGAAAGAGTGCCACATGATGAGGAGACAGACATTGAAGTGATATATCTACAAGCCAAGGAACACCGAGGACTGCCGTCAACCCCAGAAGCCAGGAGGGGCAAGAAAGGATCCCTTCCAGAGCCTTCGGAAGGGGAAAATGGCCTTACCAAAACCTCGGTTTTAGACTTCCAGCTTCCAGAGCTGCCAGAGGAGATACCATGCTATTTTAGGCCCCCAGTTTGTGTGGCTTTGTTATGGCTACCCTGGCAAACTAATACACTGACTGAAAGTATGAGGACCCCTAATGCCTGCTTTTTTAAGGTCATGATGATCTTTGGAGCTACAGCAGCCACTTTGTGGCCATGAAGCATAAAACTAGTAATGTGTGCCAAGCATGGCAGAACAAAAACACAGAAAGAACAGGCATCTTTTGTGGTGTCTCAGGACATCTGAACCCAACCAGCAATGGCTTCCCCTTATACTTAGGGTTAGGTAACAAACATGGATGCTCTCGCAGCTGACACCATCCCTAACGAAATCTAACTTTTCACATTGCTCTCACTCAGCTACAGACCTGATCACAAACTCCACGTCATGTCCATCATGAGAGGGGTCCAGCCGCATTGATTATTCTCTAATCGACTTTAAACACAGGCCGTTGGCTTTGGTGCAGCTGGACAGAATCGCTGTTCTGGAACCCACCTCCACCTGTCCTCATTTCCAGGCCTGAAGCACCCCATCACGATCTCAGGGACAGCAACCAAGAAAACCATGAAGAAACACACAAAGTTCACACCGGTGTTGCCATAACAGAGAACGGCTGAGAACAATCTCCGTGGCTGGTCATCAGAGATGGTTCAATGCACTAGGACACACTCACGAAATGGAACTGTCAGCACTTTTACACTTTTATGAAAGCACACTCTTTCATGACCTTCTGTGCCACGTTCGCCATGTCGCTGTCGGATGAAAAAATCAGATTAAAAAGACTGAAAAGATGTATAAAGGAGGTTATTTCTGAACCATAGGGTTTGGGGTAATTTTATTCTCCTCTTGTCTATTTGACTTTCCTGATTTACTACATGGACATGTTACCATTAAAATAAGAACTGCATGTTTTTCAGTCATAAAGGCCTTTCAGGGCGCAGGGGGACCTTTTCCGAGAACCTTCCCTCGATCTCCCTGTAGGACCCACTCGTCCTCCTGGTCCGTTTCCCCCAAACCATGTTTGCTCTCCCTGCAGCGTATGAGCCGCACTCTGGGTGGGGGCTGACTTATCAGTGTGTCTCTGTCTCTCACTAGGTTTTAAGCCTGTTCAGTGCTCAGAATTTGTCCTGGTCATTTTTGTCTTGCTTATGGGGAGCAAACAAAACACTCAGTACTGGGGAAGTTAGGATAACTGGCATGAGCTGAGTACTTGACCATAGCAGGAAGAAGATCTCATTGGGCTCAATCCACTCATTATTCGGATACGGAGACTGAGGTCCTGAGAGGCTAATGTTCCCCGAAAGGGACCTCTGAGCGTCCTTGAATTCTTTCTCTTCTTTGCCGTCGCCTCCCCTCCCCAGGTGTGGTTAATTCAGGCTCATCTGGAATGTCCTCCAGGGTCCTTTCTTGCTGATCCGCCCAGCTGTCTGGGCCGCCTCTCTGACCCGAAGGGTCACAGTGACCTCTCTAACAGCCGCCCTGCCTCAGGTTCTCAGCCCACCCAATCCAATGTTCCTTTCATCAACTTAGATCTTCGTATTTTTAAATTCCAAATTAATTACAATGTGAAATCAAACTTTTAATTACATCCATATTTAATGTTAATCACTGTGGTGCACCCCCCTCCTCCTGATTAATACAGAAAAAAAATCAAGAATGCTGTCCCTGTCCCAGCCCTACTTCCTGTCTCATCTATTACGGTTTTCTAGCACCAGGCTCTCGTCCCCCAGCGTTCCCTACCCTGTAACCCGCCGTCATCAGTATTGTTGCTGTAAACAATGTACGCTTGGCTTCATCCAGGTGGCTCCCAATATGTCTTTGCTCACGCTCCTGAGCCCATCTGAGACCCAAGGTGCTTCTTCCATGTTCTCTCTCTCTGAAGTATATCTTTGAGACATTTCTTTTGTGAGGATTCCTGAGAGGTAAGATGGCTTACACCTCATTGTATGAAAACGTGTTCGCCGTCACTCTCGAAGGGTGGTTTGCCAGCTCGTGCCGCTCCTCCGAGCGCTTCGTTTACTGTCTTTACACCGATTTCTGTGGATATAGCTCCTTTGTACATTTATCTTCTCTCCATGGCAGTTTGAAGTTGTTTTCCTCAAAAAACATTAGCTTGGAAACCCTACAATGTCACTGTCATAATGCCTGGATACAAATTTATTTGAAAAAAAAATTCTACTTGAGATGTGTTGTGCTCCCTGAATCCGAGGACTGGGCCTTTCATGATGCCTGAAGCGTCAGCAGTCTTTGTATCTTCAAATGTTTCCTCTCTCCCCCGTCTCTCTTTTTGAAATTGGGTTGGCCCCTGTCCCTCTCAATTGCCCTTTCACGTGCTCATCTCGTCCCTCCAGGCAGCTTTCGGCACCCCTCCACCTCCACGCCCGTGTGCGAACTGCTAACGTGCTATTGCTCCTCGAGGGCGAGGCCGGGCGCCCTTACTCTCCGTTGTGACTGGAGCCTAAGGGGGCCAAACGACGTCTCTTGACTGAGGGAATCGTTTCGCATTTGATAGGAGAGGGAGGCTGAGTGACTTGCCCCTTGGTACTCGCCCGGCGCCTACTGGGACGGACGCGGCCCTGGCCTGTCCGACTCCGAAGCCCGCGAGGGAGCACGAGAGTGTATGGATAAATGGGAGCTCGCTTCAGAGGCTAAGAATGGAAGTCAGGACACTTCTCCTGGTTCTCAGAAAGACTTACCTCAGAGCGTTTATCCCTCTCCATCCTCAGTGTTTGTATGTAGTCTCTCAAAAGAGCTCTGGAGCTGGAGAGGCCTCCAGGATGTCCCCGGAGACCATGATACCATTGTTCTCAAACTCGTATCAGTGACCAACAGCCGTGGTGGCATTTAGTGTCCCACTCACTGTAACACTTTTTTTTTTTAATACTGACCCTACCGGGCACATTGGTAATTTGGAGACTCAGAGAAATTACGATGGAAACTATTTCCTAGAACTGAAATTGCACAGCGGAATTTTCAATACGGTTGAAATTAAGAACCCAATTCCCTGGGATTGGAACAACCCACAGAACTATTGGGTTCTTTCCGGATAGTGGGGGCGCCATTTGTGTGTCGGTACTTTAGAGGGGACAGGCAGAACTTTAAGGCATAGCCGACTCCAGTCCTCCATCTTCTTGCTCTCTCCCCAGCAGCAACCCTGCTACAGCTAACTCATCTCTGAGAGGCCCCCCGTGGGCAGGGGCGTGCGGCCCACGGGCCACGGGTGGCCCAGGACGGCTGGGAATGTGGCCCGACCCAAAACCGTAAATTAACTTAAAACACGATGAGATATTTTTTGTGACCACGTGTCGCAGTGTATTTAATATGTGGCCCAAGACAACTCTTCTTCTTCCAGTGTGGCCCTGAGACGCCAAAAGGTTGGACACGTCTGCTTGGGTTTTCCAAAGCACTCAACCAATGGCGCTTGCCTGGCCTCCCGGGCACAGCTGGTTGGTCCGTGCGGTGGCCGTCGGGCCTGGGCTCTTTCGGCCATGCTGGCAGCAACTGGGAATGGCTCTGAGGGCCGCAACCCGCATGAACAACTGCCCGTCAGCCCCGGGGAGACTTTCCTCCTGGGCAGCTAACCCAGGGTTGAAAGGGTAGCATGTTGACAACCCCTCCAAGGAATGAGTGTGAGCAAGACTGAGGACACCGTGCTTTTCTCAGAAGGCCGCTTCAGAGCGCGCTGTGGCCTCCATTCGCGCAAGGCCCCCAGGGTCTTATCTCCTAGAGGCTGATCCTCCGGCGGCCGCCCCCCTGAAGTCCGCAAGGAAGTCCGGTTCAGATCGGACGACAGAAAAGACTCTCTGTCCTGCGTTTGTTCTCGGCAGAACTGAGGCGGTGACCGAACAGTAGAAAGAGAAGCACCTCCCTAACCTTGTACTTAGATTTTCGGTCCCCTCAGGTATCTCAGGTAGCCTAAGGCCCCTGTTTGCAGGAGCTTTGAAGATATGGAATGAACTACTTAGTATCCTTTAAGTATCAGGATCGCGTATACTCTGAATAGCCCCCTTTCCCATGGCTGAGATTTGTTTTCCCAGAATCATCTATACTTTTGATCAAATGGTGCCCACAGTCCATAAAGGTAGATGTCTGCTGGCTCGACCCTACAGGGTCAGGCAGGACTGGATTTGCAGTATTAAATCAGAGCACTGGGGCTGAGCTAAGTGAACTGTTCACAGAATCCTGTACACTCAGAGACACACACACGTTCAGGTTTGTGTTTGCGCCTCCAGGCCACAGGTACGTGCGTGTATGGTATGGGAAGGTTCGTGTGCGGGAAGCCTGGCGTGCGGCTAAGAGCACTGACTCAGGAGAGGCGCGGCCTCAGCCTAACACCCACCCCCCTGCTCCTGGCCCTTCCTCTGCACAAGGGGTGATGGTGGTTGGGACGGCCGAGTGCTCTCGAGAGGATAAACGCGCTAGGGCCCGTGAAGGGCCGAGAGGGGTTGCCAGCACTCAGGGAACGCAGGTGAGTGCGTGTGAAATAGAAGCCCCCCTCTCCGCCTGGGGGCGAGCGTGGCTTCTGTGCGTCTGGCTGGCTCGGGAGTTCTACCCTCGATGGCAAGAGAGAGGGCGGACGGTGGTGAGTGACCAGCAGTCTTTGCCATGCCATAGCCCACGGCTATTATTTATTTACTTATTTTTGGTAAGCATATTTGATTGACATTTGTATCCCTCACTAGACAGCAGGCTCCCTGGGGCCAGGGGCAGTTTGAGAATGTCTCACCATTTTCTGCCCTGCGCAGAGCACGCCGTTTCGCGTGTGATGCGTGCTTGAGGGAGACGTGCTGGACAGCTGGTCACTGATGGTACCACTGGCGCTGACACTGCACTGTTGTCAGCGCAGAACTCGGTTTTCTGTGTCATAGGTAATTATACCAAAACATGGGTTCTTGGCTAGAAATTATATCTCATGAAGACAGGCCTAGAAAGTTGAGATAATAAAAATAATCATAAACAATTTGTTCTGCAAAAACATAGAACAAAGTTTCAGTTAAAATTTCAAAAATAAAGAAGACAAACAATCAAGGCTTTGTTCCACAAAAAGTGTAAAATCAATGAAATCCAGGGAAAATGTGTGTGGAAAACAGAGAAAGCAGCTCTGCCGGGCGGCGCCAAGCCGCTCGCGGCCAGGAAGGGCCTCCGCGAGGCCGGCGGCCTGTGCCGCGTCCACACCCCAAAGTGGCCGGTGGAAGACACCGTGAGCGAACACGGCCCGAAGACGCCGGCGTCTACCGGGGAGGCGAGCCCCGCAGCGCGGTCTGCCACCGCCGGGTGTCAGGGGCAGGCCTCTCCCTGGCTCGGCGCCCCGTGGTGCAGGAAATGTCTTGTGTGAGAGAACGGGGTTGCGCAGCTAAGCCAGCGAAGCCACGTGCACCTGAAGTGACATATGGGGCGGTGAGGATGGAACGGGGCGGTGAGGATGGAACTGGGCAGGAGCGCCTGGTTGAAGATGAGGGGAGGGGCAGCGCCGAGTGCGCTGGAGACCACCCATCCGGATGGGGGGGCAGTGATGGTTCGCAGGCGTGGATCAAACAGCAGTGCCGAGGCCGCGGGCGGAGCGGGTGCTGGCAGGGGGAGGAGCGCGGGGGGCAGGGGCGGCCCAGGGGCATCTGCTGGAAATTGCAGCCGAGAGAGGAAGCAAGGCAGCACTGCTTCTTTGGACGCCTTTGGACCAACAAGGAAGCGGCGGGGGCCCTGGAAAGAAAACAGAGCAGGTTAGCCCAGAGCCCGTGGCGGCCAATGGTGGCTTAGCTGGGCGCTGCCAGGTGCATGGCCCGCTCTTAAAAGGCTGAGTGCTGGCAGTGGGGAGCAAAGAGCGGTGGGACTCAGGCTCGGGGATATCACAGCTGCAGGGGGACGGAGCCCTTGCTCTCAGGGTGATCCCGACTGGGTAGGAAATGGGGAAGTGTCTAAAGAGGGGGCCGAACAGGAAATTCTCAGCGAAGTCAGATGTAAAAGCGCTGGTACACGCACACAAAATGAAGGAAGATGAATATAAATGAAAGTAAGAAACAGTGTCAGGAAGCCTTGTGCTTCGAAGACGTTTGAAAACACGTGAAGGCCTAAAATGAGAGTCAGGAAAAAGAACAAGCGTGGAGTAGACCCTCCGTAAGGGCAGCTGCTGCGGAACAGAAACGGGCAGCAGGGAGAGGAACGAAAGCTCAGGTCCGCTCGGTGAGACGGGCGTTTACCGAGCGTCTTCTCTCCAAACCACAGCCAGTTCCTGCTCCCCAGGAGCTCACGGCCCACGGAGGAGCCGACACGAAACTTAGTTATGCACCCGGGTGGTACGTTTCCCCGGTGACACATACCTTCACCTGCTGGGAGCTCGAGTAAGGACCCATTTCTCCCAGGAGAGGGGGTGGCAGTGGGTGTGGAAGGGTGGCGAGAGAGACCATGGGTCGGGGGAGACTGACGCTCTAGGGGAAAGCAGAGGAAGAGGAAGAGGTGGAGGACAGCGAGCAGAAATGGTCGGAGAGGACGGAGAGAGCTTCTAACGGCAGAGTCCCTCAGAGGCTGCGCGACACGAACAGACCGGTGATAGGACCGCCCTGGCGACCGAAGGGCGGTTCAGGTGGAGTGGTGGGGCAGAAGCAGGTCCCTGGCGGGCCTGTGATGTGAGGGGGAGGAGACCACCGTTTCCAAAGTGAGCCTGTCTCCGTCGGGGGCAGAAGAGCAGGTGTGCGCTGTAGGGCAACAGGAGGTCAAGGGTGAATTTCGTGCCTTGTTCTCCTTTGAAATTTTTGTCTGTGTGTGCACGGGGGGAATATTTAAGCACAGTTCTGTGCTCAGAGGAAAGGGAGACTAGAACAAAAGTTGCTGGAAATTAAAGATAGGAAGGAGGTGATTGATAAGGAAAGACCCCGGAGGAAGCAGATAGGGGGCAGGAGTCGAAAGGCCTGTGAGGACATTCGCCGTGAGAAGCGGTTGTCACACTTGGCACCCCAGGGCTCTGAAGGCAGGCCGACCTGCAGTACAACGAGCGCCTGGGGCCCCATGGGGCGCTGCTCTCTGTGATCTCCGGCTCTTGGATAATTAAGAATTGGGTCCCCCTCACAGGGAGAAGCAAGAAAGGCGCAAGGGGCGGTTGGAGACTGTAGAGAAACAGCTGCTTAGGGGAAGGGAAGGGAGAGCGACTGTGGGGTTTGTAGTAGGAGAGCTGGGGAGACCTGAGTCCCCCGCGGAAGCCGGAGGCCCTGGCTGCGTGGGGCACCAATCTTCGTGTACGTGAGTTTCACCAGGAGTCCAGGCGCAAGAAGAGCGCGGGGCCGTACTGATCGAGGCTGAGGTTTGTTAGGCAAGTGCGGTGAAAGGAAAAGAAGGCCTGGGAACGGAAGAGGTAGACAAAAGAGGGACTTCGGTGGCGAGTCATGAGACCTCGACTACTTGGCGCTCGAAGTAGGATTGGCAGGGAATCAAAAACAAACCGGTGCCCCGGGAGATAAGAACGAGCACAGTGAGCATGCAGACGTGTGGGCGCAACGCTAGTGGAGTGCCGTGGGCAGAGAGAAGGGTGCCTGGGTGTATGTTCTCATAGAAAGAATTCCAGGTTCTCTCAGGGGCCAGGCTGTAGCTCTGGGAGTGCGTGTCTGGAGTGGGTAGAAATTAAAGGAGTTGAGGGTGTCAAGAAAAAGGAGTCGACTGGACATGCTTTTTAAACAGCATTGCTGGGTTTGCTTGCCCTTTTCCCGGGGAAGAACTTAAGGGCACATCTATGTGAAGGGAAAAGACTGGAAGAGGGAGGGTGAGGACACAGCAGAGACGGGGAGGCGTGAGGGAACAGGTTCTGAGGAACGTGCTAGGAAGTGCGACCCAGAGCACAGCTGTGGGCATTGGCCCCTGAGCGGGGATCCCTCATGGGTCTGGGTGCGATGCCGATGCCATGCCGCTCTCGGGGAATTTGAGGCAGGCAGCTGAGGGGCTGGCCGCCCACCGAGGCGAGGCCCTGTGCTGCTAGGCAGGACAGGAGAGCGGTGGAGACGCGGGGCGAAAAGGTGGAGGCTCAGAAGAGCCACACATGTTTCCTGGTGAGATTGGCTGCATCTGGGCTCAGCCACCTGCGCTTGGGAGCGGAGAAGGCTGATGGTGAATGGGGTCATTGTCCGCGACTGGCAGCTTGGCGACAAAGGGCACAGGGGACCCCCCAGTGAAAAGCAGCATGTCCTGTAATGCAGAGATCCTGGCTAGAAAGGAGGAGCTGTAAAGCCAAGGCAGGTTCTGATGGACCAAAAGGAAAGAGAGGAACCAAAGACCTGGAGGCACGTCTGGGAACGGAGCGGGGAGACAAAGACCCCGAGGCACGGGCCCTTGGGACGGCTGGGCGGTGGACTGGAAGCGTCTAAGGCAACACAGATGAAATAGCTGTAATAGGAGGTGACATCATTACACTTGAACGTCACAAGCGTCCTTCTCCTCGTCAGCAAGGCTGGAGGGCTAGGCACCGCCTCGTGCCGCTTCTCAGAGTCTGCTCTCAGCTCCCCCCGACCTGAGCTCTGCAGACATGCTTCCCAGGAACTCGTACGGAAAGCGCCTGCCCCAGGTGCAGCGGGGGGGCTGCGTTTTAATTCTGTTGCACTCTGCGCACTGTCCGCGCCCACCCTGCCTTTCTAGAACAAGTGGCGTCGGAGCAGGGGAAGGAGCAGCTAATCTCCGTCTTCAGCGAGCTTCCGTTTTGAGACCCCTGTGGACTAACGGGCCTCCATGAACATGTTCCTCAGCGAGTCCTGGAGGAATGGGTGATTTAACCTCTGCATTCAGCTATGTGACAGCCCTGGAGAAGGAGACTGTCCGAATGAGGCGTTACTGGTGGCCCTGGCCTACTTACCTTGTAACAACACCATAAGGAAAATAGGAAAAGTATACCGACTGCACTTTTTTGCTTAATTTAGCCCAAATGTATTGGCTATAGTTTTTCTTTATATCGTGTTATTGAGTCCAATTTTACGTTCTTATTTTTAGAAGGGGTTTACCTGCCACCAGAACAATGTGTCTGGTGAAAAAATACCCCTGTGGTAATATTGTTCTCTTTAAACTTTCATATATTATAGTTTAACCTGCAACTGAGCCAAGAACACAGATCACCCATAAAAGACCACCTTGAGTTCAGGGGACCACAATGGGCACAGTGACTGGCTGAGTGACAGACAGGCTGCCGTAAAACTCAAACGCACACAGGCCCCCTTCCGCCCTTCCTCGTCCCATGACCGAATGGGCATTGTTGGTGCCGGCATGAACCACAGTCCCCGAGGACCAAAAGTCACCCTGAGGACTCCAGAGTTAAAACATACCACAAGGTTCCCTCTCCCTCACTGCAGTCACATGAGGAGTGAACTCAAATGAGACAGATGATGGTTAGGTAGATAGACAGACAGACAGAGAGGCATTATGGACAGACAAACGAACGTAGCCTGAACAGTTCACCAAGGGTCCAATCCTTACCTAGAAAATGCGGAGTCATCTAAAAATTTCAGACGTTTCCATTGGCTGCCTACCTCCAGCAGCAGCCAACACCTGCCGCCTTGCTTGCTTGGCCTGAAAGCTCCCTGGCAATGCGCAGCCCACCAGAGGCATGAAGTCGATGTTTAGATTGGAGCCAGGGAGTGCCAGGTTTGTAGGTGGCACAAGGGGAGACCCTTTCAGAGTCCTGCTTTTTATGCGACGCATGCCCCCCCGCCGCCTCCACACCCGGGACGGCCCTACCCCGGTGCTGGAGAGCGGGTTTCCTTCGGCGCAGAGCTGGGCTTTAGGCCGCTGGGGAGAGCAGCGTGAGAGTTCAAGGCTGAAGCAATGAAGAGAGTACAGTCACAGCCTGTCTGGCAGCTGGAAGCCTGATTAGAAAGGGATTACAAACTCGTAAATGAATGAACAAATGAATGGATACAGACTATTCCATTTCCTGCTTCCTAAGCACATGAACTCAAAAGTACCATTCAAATAAAATTAAACCACATCTGTTTCGGGGGGGAAAGAAGCAAACCCAGAATCTTCTGGAAGGATCTCAGTAACAGGAAGAATTCTACCATCCTGCTTGGGTGTCCTTGTTAAGGTCTCAGGAATGTAACTCATGCCACCAACTGAGTTAGAGAACATAGTCCAAGCAATCATTTAAAATATTTTTACTTTACTGTATCCGGTAGATATAAAAGTGGATATTACATATGGTTGAGAATATGGAAGGTAAAGGATAAAATGGTGCACATTTTTGTCCTTGGTCGGAGACTGAGGAGAGGCACGCCGAGCGCATCCTGGGATAACGCAAAGGCAAGCCCTTGGCGGACGCGACAGTGGGCAGCGGAGGCCCAGAGGGACAGGGAAGCGGGACAGCGGGTCAAGTAAGGAAGACGAGTCGACGGCATGGTTCCGAGTTAGTTTTATAACTGTGGGGGAGAGCTTCTAGAATATAGACTCCTAACCCAGGCCTTTTCGATGGCCGTGTACAGCTCTCGAGAAAAGATTTCCTCCGAACGAAAGGTGGAGGGCGGTGTTTGCAACGTGCACCCTTAAGGAGAAAGGTCCCGTGGCTAATCGGCGTGACAGGCCAAGCTGCACACGGCTGGGACACTATCCCCCTGGGTAGAGCGCCCAGTGGAAATGGGCTACTGTGACCCGGTTCGCCTCCCACTTCTACCGGAATTAGACAATTATCAGCAGAGAGCCAAGTTCAGGTTGTAAGCATCCGCGTTTTGTTTTTGCCACAACATCTCTGTGAGGAAAGCCCTTCAGGCTGAAAGGGGCCATGTTACCTGACTGAGTAAGCACGGGCCACGTCCTCTGCACCAGGCCGCAGGTCAACTCTGGGGACGAAAAGTGCGCCGTGTGGCCCCACCCATAACAAAGCTGACCGTCTGTCCAGACAACTCGCGGCATTCCCCGCACTAAGTGGTGATGGGCCATGCGCCCACATTCCTGCAGGCACCCGGGAGGAAAAGACCAGTAATTCTCTTGAGCCACAGACAGCTTCTCAGCGGGAGTGACCGAAAGGCTGAGTCTGGGGGAGTCGGTGCTATTTCCTAGGCAGAGAAGAAAGGAAGCGTGTGCACATGCGTGCGGGTGGGCGTCGGGGTGAGTGGGGACGACGAGGGAGGATGGCGGACAAAGCAAGAGCAGCAAAGAGGTTTTTCCCGGCATTCAGGCCACGTGACAACTTCTCGGAGCACTGCAGCTCCGTGTGATGTTCTTGCCACCATTAGGACCCCCTGGGCCCTGATGACCCAAAGACCAACCTAACCTTGTCCTCCTGGAAGAGCCACTGGCTGACCAAGGCCTAGTGTGCAAATGGCCTTTCTTCTCTGGAGCACCCCTCGGTGTTTCTCATGCCGTCACCCTCGGCCATGCCCTCTGGTGAGAACGGCCCCCTGTGGTGCAAGCCAGACAACGCGGGTTGGGCACGGAGCGGCTGTCTGGGGGTGAAACCTTGGGGAGCACATGGCCTCTGACCTCAAGGGGTCGGCTATGTCGAGAAGCCGAAAAGAAGTGCATAGCCGGTGACATGGGATATGCTTTACCCTAGAGGGAAGCGCAGTCATGGAAAGAGAAGGTACGCAAAATAGCGATACATCTGTTTATCTGGTCGGATTATTAAGAGCCTTTGGAGTCTAAAGAAAGAATTGAGACAAATGTGAAAACAGCACCAGAGAGACACTACAAGGGTGGTTTAAGATGTGTCAGGATGAGGTGAGTCAGAGCGTCCACCACCAGGCAGTTGTAACATGGGGGACAATGGCAAAGGTGTTGGCAGAAGGGCACCTCCAAGGGGGTGACCCGGCTTCTCAGGGATGAAGAGAAGCCACTGCCACCCCCGAGGCTGGAGGGAAAAGGGGAAGCCATGGAGTTAGCCGAGTGAGGGGCTGGAACCCCAGGGGAGACCTGCCATCAAAGCGGTGAGAAAGGGAGAAATCCTGTCTTCTCGTTCACTTTGCCCTGTGTGCTTCAGCCAGAACCCTCTTCTCCAATCAAAATGTAAACCTTTCGTGCTTAGAAAGACACCATGAAGAAAACAGAAAGACATGCTGTAACAGACTGGAGGAATATATTTGCAACTCACATATCTGATAAAAGACTTGCATCCAAAATATATAAGAAACCCATACAACTCATACTAAGAAGACAAACAATTCAATTTTTAAATAGGCAAAGATTTGAATAGATGTTTCACCAAAGAGGCTACACAAATGCTTAACAAGTGCATGAAAATATCCTCAGCATCATCAGAGAAGCATAAAGTAAAACCAAAATGAAATACCATGTCACATTCACTAGGATGGTTATAGTAAAAGAGGGACAAATACTAGTGTTGACAAGGATGTGGAGAAAATTGGGTCCTTGTATTTATTGGTGGGGTTGTAAAATGAAATACCCAGTTTACAAGCAATCTGTCATTTTCTTTAAAAAGCAAGCATAAACTTACCAAAAGACCCAGCAATTCCACCCCTAGTTATGTGCCCAGGAGAAATGAAAACGTCAGCCAACACAAAGCCTTGTCTGCGAACATCCATAGAGCATTACCCATCACAGCCAAGAACAGGAAACAGTGCGAAGGTCTATCCGCTGGTGAACGGACAGACAAACCGTAGTACATCCATAAAATGGAATGCTATTCAACAATAAAAACCAAGCAACTACTGAAATGTGCAACAACATGGGCGAATCTCTCAATGAAGTGCTCAGCTGGGAGAAAGAAGCTAGAATCAGAAGGCTACTTGCTGTACTGTCTCATTTATGAGACACGGAAAAGGCAAAACCATGGGGACAGAGATTAGATTAGTGGTTTCTAAGGGCATCAGGAGAGGACTGACAGCAAAGAGCCAAGGAGGGGCAAAAGGACAATAGAGTCTGATGAGAATGTCCTAGGTCTAGTTGGTGGTGGTGGGGAGTTCACGGTTGTTTGGCAAAACTCATTACACTGTACACCTAGAACTGGCGAATTTTTGTACATTTTAAAATACACATCAATAAACCTGACTTTAAAAAATGAGCAGCATGAGACTCGTGGCAGGGAGGCCACGTAGGGGACCACTGTGAAGGCAAAGAGCGGTGCGGGAAGGGAAAGGATTTGATAAGGGGACGCCTGCTTAAGAAAAAGGAACATGATAGAGACAAGCTTCCTGGAAGCCAAAGAGTTTAGAATTATAAATAGAGAGGACAGAGAGATAAAATGCATGACTGGTTGTCACAACAGAACTCAAAGTGGCCTCTTCGTAGAAGCAAATACCAGGACACAGAGGAAGCGTCCGGTAGGTCTGTCGTGACTAAGGGCGACAGGCAGGTACCCACTCACACACTCATTCATTCATTTACTCCTCCGCACGTTCACTGGTTTTCATGCAGATGCACGTGTGCACACCATGTTTATTTTGTCCTGAGCATGGAGAGTGGTCCGGGCAAGAACGAAGATTGAGAGCTGAGCTACCCCATCTTGGGGCAGAGTCCCCGAGCGCAAAGCCCAAATGCAGACTGGGTCTTTATGGGTTTACCCCATAGTGGTCCCCTTGCAATTTGGTTTTTTCAAAATGTTCGACAGAGGTGTCTTTGTCCCCAGGAACTGAGGTCCATCCTGAATTTAGGGTGACTCCTGACGGTCCTGAACCGGCTGCGGAGGCCCTAACCCCTACACTAGGGCTCAGCTAGAGTCGGGCTCACGTCTAGTTCTCCCGCATGACACGCAGAGGGAAGTGCACTGGAAGACCTTCATGTTCTGAACCAAAAGACAGCTTCTTGCAGAGAGTCCCCTCGTGTTGGTCCCTTCCTTCCTGCTCGGTAGCTGGAATGAGCATGTGTCATCTGGAGCCATGCCAGCCATCTTATGACCATGAGGTGACAAGCCTGAGCACACAAAGCCAACTGGCCGAAGAGCCCCAAGAAAGAAGAGTAGCGAGAGCCTGGGCCCTTGAGGACATCAGCCGCCTGCCACACCACGAGGGACGCCACCGACCACCTCCACAGGTGGGCGGAGACAGTCAAGTGACCACATTGCTGGAGCCTGCGTTCACCGCCTTCTGTTTCTTGGCCTCGTAACTGATCCAGGCAGAGCAACTCTGGGAGGAGAGGGTTTCAAGACTGAGGTCTCAGCGAGGCCCCAGGCCGAGAGCCTGGCAACGGCCTCTGTGGCTGTACCAGCAGGCTCTTGCCCACAAACCTCCCCAAAAAGGTGGAGAGACAACAGCAGCCTGCGAAAGCAGGGAGAAAGGAAAGGCCCTGTGGGCCCCCGGGAGAGAGTCCGACCCTGAAACGGGAACTAGTGGGGAAATGGAAGGTACCAGAAACAGGATAAACACTCATTCTAGTCTGTGGAGCAAATGGATGAGCATGAGAATTAGACATCAGAAAGAGGAAGGACCCATTCGGGCGGGAGGGAGGGGAAGGGAGACCCAACTGGTCAAAGTATTTTTGCCACTCACTGAAAATGAACTCAAAGTACCAAAAAAAAAAGGAAGAACCCAAAGTATCCCAATCAGTTCATCTTACAGTCACCAAGCCCCTGGGTACAAGTAGTGTGATTTACGGCCGCGCCATTTCCCTGTCCCACATAGGGGGTGGGCAGGGCTGGACAGATGGGGAACTAGGACTTCAGGCCCGTGCAGACAGCGAGTCACGCCCTTTGGGAACAGCCACAGGGGTCCGGCAGCTGCAGGTCTGGAGGTCTTTGCTGGTGCCCTTGGATTTCAGTGCAGAGTTGACGTTGCCTTCACATGGTCCGTCTGCCCCTGCTCCCAGGAAACAAGCAGTGCTCAGACCGCAGCCCTGTGAGTAATTTCCCAGAAAAGTAGGACTAGAAGGCGGGGAGGCAGATGTTAGAAGGTGATAAATTTTGGCTTGATAAAACAGTGAGACATTTTATGAAATAGATGCGTCATCTTGAAACTGCGTATGCAGTGTCTTGTTCTACATATTTTTCATATTCCGGTTGTTCTAATCAATAAAAACCATGGCCCAGCGACTCTCCTTTTCCTATTTCTTGGCTTAAGACTTGGCGATGGAAACCGGGGCCCAGTCTCGTCTCGGTGCAGCTCTGCAGCCATCTCCGCTTCACTTTGTCCTATTGCACAACTTTCCTTTTTATCACCGTTCGTGCCCGCCAGGCCCGGCCCGAAACTGCTGATCTTGTTTTCTTACCCCAAATCAAGGCAGAGAGGAAGAAAAGATGAAGTTAGTGGAAAAACACCAGCATCCATCAGTGTCGCCACACTTGCGTCCTGGCCCAGGGTCTGTGCTGAGCTAGGTGTGCAGTGCTGGACAACTAGGTTCACCGGCCCTCACCCCCTTCGCAGTCTGTTCCTGCCTGAAAGGAAGTCATCATTCTTTCCAGCCCTGCTTTACAGAGCTGTTGCAGGGATGAATCAGCATTGAATTGCCTCATTTTTTTTCCAATAGAGAGGGTCAAAATTAAAGTGAGACTCTATGCTTTGAGCACGAATGTTACAGAATTGTACATTATTATTATTATATAACAAAGTGCAGAAATACACAGTGGAAAAAAAACATTTCCATGAATTGATTCCATTGTTCAAATGAAAGCTTTTTTCTTTAAAGCCCCAAATTTATCTCTTCTAATCCTGTATTTATACCCCAAAAAAGAGCCAAATCATGCGAATCAGGAAATGAAACATTATCAGCACCCCCAAAACTTCTCTGTGTCCCTCCCTCCACTCCCCAAGGATAACGGCTACCTGACTGTCCACACCGTGAATTGTTTGCCTTTTGTTGAACTTTATATAAATGGAATCACAGAACTTTTGCTTTCCTCTGTTCTGCATCTTTCTTCCGGCATTTGCTTTGCGTGTGGCAGTAACGCATGCATTCACTTCCGTCGCTACGTGGCGCCCTACTGTGTGAATGCACAGCTCACCCACTCTGTGGCAGATGGACTTCAGAGGCCATTCGGAAGAGCACTGCCACGAATGGTTTTCCACGTGACACTTGTTGCACTTATCTGCAGTTTGGTTCTCTGTAAACTGTGTCCGATTTCTAGTCAAAGGCTATGTATTTGTTGCCCTTTAGTAATTAGTGCCAAACACTCTCCCAAAGCGATCGTCTGTACCGATTTATGGTTCTCCCAGCAGTGTGTGAAAGTGGCAGTTCCAGTAACTCCTCATCCTCAGTACCACTTCGCATTGTACGTTCTGTTTACTTGTCTGCTTAGTGTCAGTCCCCCTGGTGAATGAGTAGTGCTATTCTGTTATTTTAGTTCACATTTGCCTGACTCTACTGAAGTTGCACATTTTTGTATATGCTTATAAGCCAACTAGAGAGCTTCTTTAAACATTTGTTCAAATTTTTTGCCCATTTTTCATTTTGGTTGCCTGTCTTCTTTTTCAATGGACTTTGAGAGTCTCCTATCAACTATACTTATTACAAGATCTTCTCTCACCATCTGGCACCCTCTTTCACCCACTTCATGATGTCATGTAAACAATAGAAATTCTTAATTCTAATGCCCTCCAATTCATCAATTGTTTTCTTACTGGTTAATTCTTTTTGTGTCCTAGTTTAAAAAATCTTTGCCTAATACATGAAGGTGATAAAGATATTACCTTATGTTGTCTTCCAGAAGCTTTACAATTTAACCTTTCCCACTTAGAGCTACAATCCACCTATGGTTAAATTGTGTGTATGGAGTGAGGTAGGGGTTAAAATAGTTTTTTTCAATGCAGATATCTTTATAGGTATTTAAAAGACCGTCCTTCTTCCAGTGAATGTCTGGCTTTTTCTTTTCTTTTTCTTCCTCTTTTGCCATTTGCCTGTTTTTCCAGAAGGTAGTATACTAGTTTGGACTATATATCTATGCACTGATACCATATCATCTCAATAACTCCAACTTTATAATAAACCATGAAATCTGGTCATATAAGCTCTCCAACATTGTTGTCTGTAAAGTTACACTTGGTTCTTCTTCACTTTTGAATTTCTAAATACATTTTAAAATCAGTTTGTCAGTTTCCACACACATAAATAAAAGCTTGTGATTTTCATTTGATAATATTGACTTGAAAATTCAATTTGGGGAAAATAGTCATTTTTGTAATATCGAGTCTTCTAACCCATGAAAATTATTCATTGTTTTGTGTTTATTTTAATTTATTTATCTCTATTTTACTTTCTCACACACACAAAAAATTTCTTCTGCTTTAGTTTGGATATTTTGCACTGAGATATATTCCAAATAACTAATCTGTTCTTCAGCTATGTAATCTGCTAAAATTCACATCTATTTCAGATATTGTATTTTTAAATTTTTAATTTTCTATTTAAGTCCATTGCCATTGAATTTATACATTCCAGTTCTACATAAAATATTCTATTTAGCCATCTGTTTTTGTTTACTATATTAATCTAGTTTTCTTTTTAAATATGCAACTGAAAATGCCAATATTGTCAGTCCCACCCCCCTCTCATTTTGTTTATTGGTATGCCTGGTAATTTCTATTGCATCCCAAACATTGTTTGTGAGAAAAAAATATAAAACTTCTGGATGATCTTATCTAACTTCAAAAAGAATGTTCTTTTACCCCTTAGAGATTACTAACACAGAAGCAGACTTCTTAATCCAGTCAGGGACTGGACAGTTATGAAATGGTTTTTGAGTCTTTGTGAGGCTTATCTAATTTCTGGCTTGCCCTCACTCCTAAAATATAGTACTTCCAGGATCCCAGGTGGGTTGCTAACCAGGCCTCTTCCCTTTGGCATGCTGTAAACTACAATTTTTTTCACCCCAATGTCACAAGATAACCATGAGTTTGGAGCCTCTTAGCAATGATTTCTATTCAGCTTCTCTTCTTCTCAACCCAAACAACTCAAGAATCAGAAAAGTGCCATTTGGAGAAAAGCAACTCAAGGTGTGGGTCTCACTTCTGAGAGCCTCCCTTCCTCTGGAGACGTGGGCCCTTGAGTCCTGAAGGCCCAAGGAGAGGGCCATCAGTTTTCACCTCGCTGGGCCCAGGGAGCTAGCGAGGCTCTGCCCCAATGCCCTTCCCCTTCGCCCATGAGTCACGCTTGGCTCGTCTTCTCAGCCTCTTCGCTCAGGGTTTGAACAGGGGAAAATCCTCAAGTTCTCCTCAGTGAGTGGTCCTTCTCTTTGAGAAGTTAGACCCTCAAGTCCAAGAGCTCTTTCTCTTCTGTCACAGTAACCATGAGTGTTCCTAGGAGTGCTGACAACTTGGGACAGAGCCCCTGTCTGAGTCTCAGGGCTGAATAGCATAAGCAAGAAATGAACTTTGATTTAAACCACTGAGATTGTGGAGCTGTTTGTTACTGCAGCATAACCCAACCTATGCCGATTGGTGTATGAGGGACGGTAAGAAATATCTACAGTCCCATTTCACTGATAAAATTAAATAAGAATCAAATTCTTGCCCAGAAAACTCCCTATGAACATGAAGAATGTCCTACTTATTTCTGTTGGTCCTTTACCTAGTGTGGTTTTACTAAACTATCAACCCTGAAGATGCCTGAAGAATTCTCGAAGTGACTGGGTGAATGACCAGATTAATCACTTTGTATGAATTAGTGTATATAAAACAGGAAGGCAGAATATTATGACCTTCATGGACTCGAAATAAGATGAATATGGATTCAAATCCTGCTTCTATCACTATCTGTGTGACCCTGAGCAAGTATCTGAGTTTCTCTAAGTCCCTTCTTGAACAGTAAAATGAGAAAAATAATAACAACCTCTTGGGGTTGGTGTGAGAATTAAACGAGATAACATTTTTGTGATCTCAAAAATGGCAGCTATCATTATTCTTATCTCTCAAAAACTAGTGGGGAGACAGAAACATATAGGAAGCAACATAGGTGGGGTATGTCAGTGCTTCAGAAACCACTCTCATTCTGTCCATTTTTACATGAAAGTCAAAGAAAATAAATTGGGAGAATAAAGAAACGCTAGATTACAGGAAAAAAAAATCAAAAGTGAAATAATTGAATCCATTAATTCCTTCAAGGAACTACAAAATTAAAACATGAGGTGCTGACATATGTATGTGCGTGTTAGATATAGGTGAGCTATATTTGAAACCTGAGATTTGCGATGCATGTATAAATGGATAGATAGACCAGCAGATGGTGGCTAGATATTAAAAACAAGGGGCACACTCAAGACTGGCAAAGCTCCCTTGCACAGGGTCACCCTGGTGCGAACAAGAAGGGCTTCTCTGAAGGCAGCAGTGGTTGTTCAAACATGGAGTCAGTAAAGGATAGGCTCGCAGCCCGGAACAACGTCCATCCGTTCTATGTGCCAGTGACGACGTGACCCTCTTAAAAAGATTCCGCTGGAGACACCATGATATAAGCAAATATTCCTGACTATTACCATTAACAAAGTTTTTCAGAGAAGCAACCTTTTAGTTCCTAAGAAAGGGGTGATAAAATGCTCACGCCATCTTTGCATCCCAAGACTTGAGCAGGATGGCCATCCAAGATGGCGTGCTCACGGGCTGGCTGCCGTTGCCAGCTGTCTTCCGGGCGCTCAGCTGGGACTGTGGACTGGGCCTCCACGTGGCCTCGGCATGGAAGCGAGGTTCTAGAAGCAAGGCAGACGGTGCCAGCCTTCTTAAGGGCTAGGTCCAGAATTGTCCTAGTTACACCTCCACCAGGCTGCACTGGCCAGAGAATCCATGACCACCTCGTATTCAAGAGGAGAATAAATAAACCCACCTGTTGATGGGGGCGGGGCCAAAGAATGCACATGTATCTTTCCTTGACAGCCCAGTACACACAAGGCACTGCACAAATGTCGTCCCGACAAGCTCTGATTAAGTGGTTGGCCGCCCTAAGCCGTTCCTGATACGTCCAGTCGCTCTTCCTCTGCCTGTGAGTGTGTGGACTTCCTGCGCTCCGAATTCTCCCCTCCGCCCTTCCTTTGTGTCTTTCGTCCTTTTCCTCCTCCATATCCATGTCTCTCTAAATCACTCTTTCTTCATTGGCTGCACCCCGCTCCCCACACACACACCCACACGCTTCTCTCACGATGAGCAGCCGCGCCAGTAATAAGAGAAAGGGCCGGAGACTCAAGCCCATGCAGTTGGCGTGGATGTTTCTGGAAGTCATGTGCTTGCAAGTTGGCAATGCCCCCTTTGAAGCTTGGAAGAGAAAAGAAAGAAAACAGCAGACGCACATTTTTCTTCATTGTACAAATTTGTGGTTTCAAGTCTACACTTTGCAAAATATGATTTTCCTTTTTCAAATAAAAAAAAGACTGAAAGATCTTTAAATCACAGAGGCATCGTTGAGTAACATCTTGATGATTTAAGTGTAAATGGACGAGAAACATATGGATTCCATTCCCAACAGGCACACACGTTGGGAACGAGTGGGGAAACATCTGGCAAAGCCTGTTTCTGGTTTGGTTGAGTCGGGACCGCTTGGGAGGTGTAGGTCAGGACATCGGCAGCCCCTGTGCCAGGGGCGGGCTGCGTTCATTTCACCCCGTGGCCAAGGCAGAGCTGGGCTTTCATTCACTTTCAAAGGCACCTCTCTTAGAGATTTTTTTCTTCACATTATAGACTTGGCAAAATTTAAAGATTCCTTCCACTTCGGGTTCATATGAGCTCTATGTCCTGGCATGAGGAGCGTAATATAATACAAAATGACATAAAGTTTGAGAAAACCGACAATTTGATCTCATGTTCACTTTAATATGGAAAGGTTGAATAACATTCAATTACAATTCACTCCAGTTTTCATCTTCACAGTGAAGGGCCAGGGCTGCCGCAGAGAGGTGAGCGGGGAGGTTTCCGTATGTAGGGAGGGCTGAGGTGGGGGCAAGGTTCTCCTGAGGGTGTGAAACAGCCTGAAAGAGCGAAGCATGTGGGACCTTTGACTTTGACATCCTCATCTACCTCTTTTCCCTTTGGGCAATAAATTAATTCACAAGACATGTTTAAAAAAAAAACACTTGCCTTTGATTTAGACATGAAATGTTTGAGAAAGAAAGATTACCATCTCATTCTGATCACAAGAATTAAGGTTGGCGGTGGGGAGGGGGACCCTGTAGAAAGATAATCAGAGATGCTCAACTCCATGTAAGGATGTCGGATTCCATCCCCATGGGAAATGAACTTGAACACGTGATCCTCTCAAGCGCCGACAGCAATTGGTAAGTGGGACAACCACCATCTCGGTCGACTCATACTCGTATAGATACTTCGTGTCAACCACCCCTCTCACTCCCCCTCTTCTGGCAGTTCTCACATCTCACGGGGACCCTTCCACCATCTGGGCCCTCACTGCCCCTTCAGCTCACCGCCGCCTTCAGTTCGCCTCCACGCAAGACACACCAGACCTCTCGCCTCAGAAGGCAAGTCTGATCACTCCACTCCCCAGCTCCACAGCCTTCAGTGGCTCCCCAGTGCTCTTAAACCCAGGTGGGACTTTGGCCGCATCTCAGAGGAGGGCAGCACCCGGGCTCGCCCCCTCTGGCCTCACTGACTCCCCATGGCCGCAAGCCTCGCACCCTATTTCTCAGCCAACCTGGAGTCATCTCATCCTCTCAAGTTCCCCATGTCTTTCTTTGCTGTGAGCCTCCTCTCTGCCTGGGAGCGTCCCCGTTCTCAACCTCCCTCACTTTCCCCGGTTCACATCTACTGTTCTCTAGGTTCATAGAGAATTTCCCCCGACCCCCCAGCTGTCGATCAAGGTCCCCCAGAGTGTTCTCTCAGCTGTCTCTGTACACCTCCAACGTTGTAACTGCCAAGCTGGTTTGGTCTAGATTGATGGGTCGGTCATAAGCCCTGTGACAGCAGAGGCCACAGTATCCCATCCACCCTTGCCTCTCTAATGTGCGGCACTTCCTAGGTGCCCAGAAACATGTGAAGGGCAAGTCTGAGTTTCTAGTCCATGCACTACAGTGCATAGTTGATTTTACGTGTCTAGCTGGCTAGGCTGTGGCCCACTGTCATCTGGTCAGACACCAGACTAGATGTTGCTGTGAAAGTGTTTTAAAAAATGTGATTAACATTTAAAACAGCAGACTTTGAGGAAAGCAGATCACCCTCCCTAATGTGGGTGGGCCCCGTCCAATCAGTGAAAGGCCTTAAGGGCAAAGATTGAGGTTCCTCAAAGAGTAAGGAATTCTCAAGACTGTAACATGAGAACTCCTGCCAATTGCAGACAAGCCAGGCCCACAATTGCCCGAGCCAGTTCCTTAAAATAAATCACTTTTCTTTCTCTCTTTCCCCTAACAATTTTCTGTTTCTCCAGAGAATCCTAACTAACACAGTAAGAAAAGTACATCTTCAATTTCATTCTTGACTCTCTGTTCTTTCAGTGGGACAGAAAGCTCATGTCCTCCAGTTCAGTAGCATCGTCTTGGCTGGAGTCAAAGCTCTGGCAATGCTGTGCCAAGAAACAGGGTGGGGAAGGGGGACCCGGGTCTTTGGTGATTGCCTTGCTCCAGGCCTGAATCCCCTGAGGTGTCCATCACCCTACCTGGCCCTGCGTCTTCTTTGCCACACAGTGGTTGGCGCCTTCAGGCATGGCTTCCCCTCCCTCCAC
The DNA here is from genome assembly GCA_004026545.1 of Mormoops blainvillei. NCBI lineage: Eukaryota > Metazoa > Chordata > Mammalia > Chiroptera > Mormoopidae > Mormoops > Mormoops blainvillei. Next base: position 90,482 of record PVJD01006237.1, read on the forward strand.
TGTCTCACTGACCCCTGGGACCACAGGCATCATTTTACTGAACGTAAGACCTCAGAGACAGCTTGCCTGCCCGGGGAACCCAAGTAGTCCTTTGGTTCTGAGCTCTTCCTTCCTTCTCAGCGCTTCATCCAGGAGAGAAGGTTCTGCCCAAAGTCTAAACCCAGGAACACACGACGACTCTTTCCTAGGGACACATCAATACCCAAACTACTTTCACAGGAGAGGGTTGAATGGCAGTGCCCAAAAATATATGTCCATGAGCTAACCAACTGTGACCTTACCTGCAACAAGTCTCCTTGTTGGTGTAATGAAGTCAAGGATCTCCACAGAGATTATCCTGGATTATCCACATGAACCCTAAGCCTAATGACAAGTGGCTTTATCAGAGACAGAGGTGGAGAAGAACACATGAAGACAGGGGCAGAGATTGGAGTGATGCAGCCACAAGCCAAGGACACCTGGAGTCACTAGAAGCTGGAAGATGCAGGAAAGGATTCTCCCTTAGAAACCTGAGAGGGAGCGAGGCTGTGTGGGCATGTTGATACAAGACTCTGGCCTCCAGCACTTTGAGGAGAATAAATTTCTGTTGTTTTAAGCCACCTCTTTGTGGTAACTTGTTATAGTAGCCCCAGGAAACTAATACGCCCACTGATGGCCTTTCCTTTGGGGGGATTCTTTGCAGCCGAGAGGCGGAGTAGCGGGCTGTTCTTACTCATCATTTAATTCTTCTTATTTCATGGAATCTTTTCCGTCCCCCTCTGGGGAACTTTGAAAGCTCTTGCAACTCAAGGTCAGCAAGAAACCAGCCGACTAAGCCAGAGCAGGCCGAGCGAAGGAGGTAAAAATATTACATGAAGGTAATCGTTTCAAGTGATCTCTCCTTCAGACTTTAAGAATATCAGTTTTTTTCTCATTGTCCTGAATTCTCACTTAGAGGGTAAGCACGCAGTCCAAGAGACACATGGCTCAGGAATTCATCCCAAGAGCTGCCTCCTTAAAGACGAAAACCAGTGCACCTCTCATCCCTGCACTTCCTTTTTATAATCTCACCACCATCTTTGCTAGATTTTCCTAATGCATGAATTCAACTCCCTGAGACCAAAACAACTCCTATTAACCTGGAAGTAGTTCCTGGAGCGACATTTCTGTGGCCCAGAGGTTGTTCTCGATATCACTCGTCGCCCCTGCTTCTCTGCACAGCCAGCCCCTCTCCTGGGCCCACAGACTCTCCTCACGGCCTTTTCCCCATCGCAGGGAAACTGCCACAACTCAGAAATCTCGAAGGCTCTGAACGATGTGCTGACCCACAGCCTTTCTTCAGAGTAAAACAATCAATTAAGTACCGCTGTCCTGACACACGGGCCGGCGTACAAGGTCTGCCTTCCGGTGGGCCTGGACTCGGATTCACTTCCTTTGCCTTAGTAAGTGTGTGACGTGGGGCCTCTGTTGTCTTACCTGGGAAATGGGGAGAACATTTAGCTTATCGGGCAGTTGTGAGGACTCAAACAGCTATAATAGGAAAAGGAATTAGCACTAGTTGCGTCACCTCCTCTCTGTTTGCCATGTGTCATTCATTCCTGAATGGATTTTTTATCAACCATGATGGCATGCTATATAACCATTAAAAATAACGCTTCACAAGAGTGTTTAATAATGTGGAAAAGGCCTAGATCATATTATTAAGTGGAAAAGATTATTAAGTAGCCTATATGATAGATCCCGATTTAGGTAAGAAAATATACAAGAATCTATGAGAAGCCCTACATAAAAAATTTACAGAAAAATAGACCTAGAAGAATACATACCAAAACTTTCATTATGGTTATCTTTAATTGGTGGTATTTAAAAATAATATTAATAAATTAGTAATAAATATTTTCTTTTGTCCCATATCTTTCAAATATTCTATGTAATATTTGATATGACCTTGGGTGAGTGACCTTGCCTATTATTGGCAAGTTGGATCAAAGGAGAAAATGCGTATTAAAGGCCCTCATAAGCTATGGAAATCTTAATTTAAAAAATCAGTGTTTGCTATCATGCAACGACTCAGTTATGGGTAATTGGTGTGAGGCTGAGAGGAACGTTTTGGCACAAAGCAGAGTTCAGTCACTCCATGTGTGTGTTTGCTGTGTGCTCAAGGTGCGTGTGTGTCGTGCTTCCTCGAGGTGCGTGTGCGACGAGCTGCCAGTGCAGACAGGGCTGGCTTTGTGCACCGGCGGCCACTCTGGTGTTACAGGAACCCGCACTCGGAAGGGGCTCCCACTTGGTTTAAGACTCTGTGGTCGCTATTGTGAAATTCTTAATGAGTTTTGAACCAGGGACCCACCTTTTGACTTTGTTCTGGGTCTTGCCAATAATATAGCCCGTCTTGAATGCAGGTGACTATGTGGGTGTATTGGGGGGGAGGGGGAAGCTTGTGTATGGTCCAAGAAACTGGATGTTCCCCAGTAAGAAGGAGAGATGATGAGTACGAGGAAGGAAGCCCGCACCTTGGCGGAGCCTGGAAGGAGCGACAGTGGCAGTGCAGAAATCAGAACCCACCGGGGACCAGCCAGGGGCGACGGGCGGCTGGCTGCCTTTTCGAAATATTGATCTGCTGGCAAACCGAACTGGTTAACTGAACGCCGATCAGCGGGCGTTCTCCTTTCAGCTCATAGGAAACATTCAAGAGTCTGTTCACGCTTCGGATAAAATTCCGAAATGGAAGGGACGCCTGTGAAAATCGAAAATGCCTCTTCTGACATTCGCCAGTTGGCCCCGTCTATGAAGGAAAAATATGAGCTAAAAGACACCAAAGTCATGCTATCTAGGGGGTCCATTTCTGCCACAGGAGCCCTTAACATGACCTATTTGTCTGGAGATAAAGGTAGCGGGGGGATCCGTGTAAGGCTTGGCTGGGCGGCTGGGCGCCACACACACTCCTTCCAAAGGCCGAGGTAATGGAGCTGGATGACCAAGGGTGGGTGGTTGTGATTGGCTGTGGCCACTTCATTACAACCAACGTGATTGGCTATTTTGAAATTGTATTTAACATCCTGCCTCAGAGCTTTGGGGTGATGTCATCTTAACTCACCAAGAGGAAGTTGGTTGGTATCAGTTTTTGAATTAATCAGTTCCTCTTTTAGAGAAGTAACAGATTTCATACCAAGTAACTGAAGAGCTAAACATTTGACAACAGGGCCACCACCCCAAGCATTGCTCAAACCACTTCTTTTTGAGCCAAAGGGTCTCCTTGTCACACCTACTAAGTATTACCCCTCTACCTTTTAATCACAGCAGTTACTCTGTAATTATAGAAAGACAGTGCAGAACATGGGAAACCTTCTGCCACCCCTGCGTCTGTTTTTTTCATGCTGCCCAATGTGCCAGAGTCCTTTTCAAGGCCTTCACTAACGTGCTCTGTCGTTTGAGATTCATACCCCGCTTACTTTTAGAAATCGAGCACCTCTGAAGTTCACAGCTAAAGATGGGAACTGACCAAAATAACAGGAAGGTCTCTGGGTTATTCAGTGGTCACCCTTGCCCCTTGCTCCCCACAGAAAATATGATTGTGTCCGTATCGGACGGAGAAACTTTTAATGTTATGATCATTATTCATATTTCATAATAACATATACTCATTTCATATGCTGGTTCAGAGCAGAAGTCAAATTTTTGCTCCCTTGTAGGTGACATGTATCAAGCAATTGTCTGTCCTAACCTGATGAGTTCAGAAACTCCAATGTCAGAATTTTAAGAGCCCTAAAATAGGTCACTAATTTCCTACAGCTAACGACTGCAAAATAAACAGTGTTTTTACCTAGGACAGTGGTTTCTATCCTGTAACTACAACTGTCATATTCTTAAAACTAGATACGCTGTGTTCTGAAAGTTCACACTCCAAAACAGAAAATGGCTTTTGACTTATCGGTGGAGGTGAGTCCTTCTATGTTTCTTTCCCTTGCTGTGTCACTAACTGACACACACCCGGAATGACTGAGGCCCGTCTCTTCATCTTCTGGCCCTTCTTACGGGGCAGGCGGTCAGAGCTCCTGACACCCCGTGTTCCAGAAGAAGACTGGAAAATGCAGAGTGCCACTCAGGGAGTTTGCACACATTTCAAAAAACAAACCAGGTCAGTTCCCTGGTAGAACGCCCCGTGTATTCATTTCCTATTGCTGCCGAAAGAAGTCACCACAAAGTGGGTGACTTAAAACAACACAAATTTATTCTCTTAGGCATCTACGGGTCAGAAAGGAGGCTTGCTGGGCTAAAATCAGGTGTCAGCAGGGCTGCTTTCTTTTCTGGAGGCCAAGGGGAGAGGGAACCCCTTTTCTTGTCGATTCCAGCCCCTAGAGGCCACCTGCCTTCCTTGGCTTGTGGTCTCTTCCTCCGCCCTCAGACCCAGCAAGGGCCTGTCCAGTTTTCCTCACATCATGTCACTGTGACAGGGACTTTTTACCTCCATCTTGGGGCAACCCAGATACTCCAGAATAATCTCCCCATCTCAGGACCCTTAGTTCGATCACATCTGTGAATCCCGTTTGCTGTGCACGGTGACATACTTGCAGGTTTGGGAATGGGAAAGAGGACCCTTCGGTGTTCACTTTGCCTTGCTTTGTTAGACAAGCTGACACCTGACTGCTTACCTAACTAGCCCCCTTTCCAAAGCCCGTTGGCATTGCAGTTGGTTTTGAGCAGGTTTATTTTCTGTGACTTGGAACTGGGGTCATTTGATAGTTTGCAAGCAAGTACACCAATGGGCACAAGTACACGACAGAAAAATAGCTGTCACTGCTCTTCCTGCCAGCCAAACAGACCGGTTTTTAAAATACCATCAGCCCCAGCCAGTAGCCAGATGACAGACTGAGATCAGATTGGGACAGTCCAGCCCCAGCATCCACGCCGTGTTCCCATTTGTCCTTCTCATTCGCTCTTTGACCCCACGGGGGTTTTAGGCAAAGTTAAGGAGCTTCACACGCAGCGCGGTGAAGGTCTCGTGACTCGCGTGCGTGGCCGGGAGGCTGCCGTGACGTCTCCCTCCGCCCTCTGCCTTGTGTGAGTCTGGCCTGAGTCTACCTGACTCAGGGCCGGGACATTGGACTTTAGTCCTCACTTACTACTTATTATGTCACTGAGCTTTAGGGATGCTAACGGTTACTTTGACCCCTTCACTGTGTCACTAGTTCAGATGAGCCAAAGGACTGTCATCTTTGTCAGTAACATCCGTGACCAGGGAGCAGAAGCCTGGGCTCCTTCCCCGGGCCCTCGGGAGCCTGGCTAAGGCGGACCCAGGGAGCGAGAGCCATTACTCGTGGAGCCCACTCTGAAGATGTCGGCTTAGAACTCTGTCTGCTTGAAAAAGAAAAGAAATTTAAAGAAATTATCTCAATTCACTTTTTAAAAAAATCTTGTATTTGTTCAAGAAGGGAAAAGTCTCTTCCCTACTCCAGGATTCAAAATAAGTCCTTGAAGGGTGATGATTAGGGATCAGGGAAGTTGGGGTTTTTTTGTGTGTTTTTCCCCCCACCGAGGGTTTTCACCCTCATGTCTGTAAACGAGTCTGTATTACAAAGCAGAGAGATAACCAGAAATGAGCAGAACCGTCTTGTGGTTTATGCTGCATGAACTCACCAAAACAGTGGCCTTTCCAAACTGATGATGGATTTGTGCAGCAGAGATCCGGGCCCTGCAGCCAGCCAAGAACCCCATCAGAAGGAGGGGCGAGGCGTCTGCTTTCTGTATTTTCCCCCCAGGCAGGTAGGTCAGCCCGGCTTTCCCACCTCATCTCCATGGCCTGTCTTTGCACAGTCATTAGGAGCTTATACTAGAAACCGCTTTGTCTGCCTGCAGTGGAAAACACCAGTTTAAACAGGATGTCGGAGATCACAGCGGCTGACCCAGAGCCCGGGCCAGGGCACACATGAAAGCGGCAGCCGTTCACTCACAACGGTTTGCTGGGAGCAGCTCCTCCTCGGCCCGAACAGTCACGCACAGGCCGGCCCCGCTCCCACGCTGCTTCCAGAGCGGGGGCGAGTGCTTTGAAAGTCCTGCAGGGCTGCAGCCCCCGTGGACGGAAGCCATGAGCGCGACTGGGAGTGATTACCAGCGAAGCCCGTGCCCCTCTGCACAGGGAGCCCCCGCCAGCTACTACCCTTGAGAAACTCGGGGGAAGGAGCCCAGGCTGCCCCGCGCCTACTTGTTTTCTTTCCCTTCAGTGGGACAGTTTCGACTGATTTTGATTACCCTGGCGCCAAATAAATGAAAACATTTCATGGACGTGTAATCATCCATCACTGGGAAGAAAGGAGAAATGTTTCATGTTCGGTATGTTTATAAATACACTTAATGAAGAAAGGGCAGTGCCGTCCTTCCTGCACCGGGGCGCTGTCGCTGGTGGGCCCGCAGCGCTGCTCCAGGGCACCCCCGGGGCCCCCGCCAGCCTGGCCTCAGACAGTTCACCCCGACAGCGTGATGGCGCTCGAAGCAAGTCAAGAAGAAGGACCCGTCCCTCGAGGCCACAGGAGAGGGACGTGGAGCCGGGGGGAAGGTAGGTGGCTTGTGCATTGGGAAGGCAAAAGCCAGCTGTGTCCGCGTCTGGCTGAAGGCGGCCCAAGTGAAGGAAGTAGCACCGTTTCCAAAGAATTAATGATGTGTGTGCAGAATTAGCACAGCCCGCGTCGCGCCTCGGGCCTGGGTTTAAGGGCATGGCAGGTTGAGCTTCGTGCGGTGCGTGGGGCGTGTCGAAGCCAGGAAGAGGAGATTCTGTGGGGCTGGTGTGCGTGTCACGTTGGTCCGCCGTGTGCAACGCCGCCTAAGGTTACGTCGGTTCGGGGTGTGTGTAGGTGTGGTGATAAGTCTTGTGGAGAATGAAATCTGAAGCAGGGAGCGCTCTCTCTCTCCTTCCTCCCACCCTGGCGAGGCCTTTTAGGTTGGAGTCGCTCACGCCCCCAGGCATCGCAGGGGCCCCAGTGGCTAAGAGTTCTGTAAGTGCAGAGGACAGTGCGGGCTGCCCGCTGCACATATTAAATTAGTTTGGGTTTCCTTTCCTTTAAATGTTATTTCTCGCAATGAGTTAAATATTTGCATTCGCATTTGACTCATCAGCAGGGCCGGACCAGTGGGGTTTGTAAAAGACTCCTTACCAGTCATTTATGCAAAATGCCTCTCCGTTTTAATCACAAGGGCCATGGAGAGGTGGAGGAGTCCATCCACTCAAACACTACACAGTGCACCATTGCCGACGTCACCGGAGACCACATCTCGCTTCCGCAGGGGCTGCGAGATCAACCCAGGAGGCAGTAGGAGGGCAGGCCCCATGACACCCTGACATCACAAAGTCTGGAAGAGGAGAAGCGTGACTTCTCTTGTTTTGAGAGCTTGTTCATCCTTCCAGCAGAAACAACTACAGGAGTGGGGAGTTCTGTGTGTTACCCTCCTGTGGTGTCAGAGCCACCAGCGCAGGAACAAATGTCCACTCTTCCAGAGGTGTGGGTTACAGCGTGCGCTTGAAACTCTCTGTGCCTCGGGTGGGCTCCTGTGATGCGTGTACGCTAGGTAGGACCCTCTCTGGCTGTCACAATGCTCAGATCTGGCCTTGGGGTAAAGTGAGAAGAATGTTGTCCCTGGGATTGACCCGTTCTCCGGGGAGCTGTTCAGAGCCTGTCCCCACCTGGACTTGCAGGAGGGCTTTCCACCCTCGCCTGCTGTGACAGCACTGCCTGTGCCCACAGGCATTGGGACTTCTAATTTATAAAGCATATCAGTGTGTATTAGCCCATCGGATTCTAACAACGACCTTGGGAAGGTGAGAAACTGTGGCTAAGGACATGACGTAACGTGGCGTGACGTGACACGTTTTTGGTCAGGTAGCTATGGGAAGGGTAGGGACCCCTAAGCCGGCTGCTGCGCCCTTTACCCTCTTCTGCTATGATGCCACTTGATAATCATCTTTATTCATTTATTCTAGTTGTGACAGGTGAGCTGCAAAAGTAGCCCCAGTTCTTTAGCCTCCTGTATAATGATCCTTTATAATGTGACTTTGCAGCTCTTCCCATCAAGGGACACAGTCCCCTTCCTTGCCCCTTGAGTCAGGGCCAGGCCTCGTGACTGGCGCTGGCCAGTAGAACACCGCGGAAAGGACAGTGGGCCCATTCCAAGCTTAGACCTTGAGAGATGTGGTCCATATTCCTGTCTGCTCTGGCTGCCACGCCCACAGTCATAAGAACACACCCGGGCTGGCGTCCTGGAGGATGAAAGACCACCAGGAAGCTAGCCTGGCCATCCCAGCAGAGGCCGTCCTAGACTAGCTGACCCTGAGCCTGGGGGAGAGGCCAGCCACGATCAGCAGAGCTGCCCACCCCACCGGCAGCCAACGGAAGACGCATGCCTGAGCGCAGCTGAGACAGGAAGAATTGCCCGGCTAACTGGTAGACCCAAGAGCACTAATAAATGTTTTCTGTTAAACGCATTCAGGATTTTTTGGATGTCTTTAAAGCAGCATGGTTATGGTAACAGATAACTGATGTACTAGGCAGGAAAAAAGTGATGGGCCCCTGCCAACCTTCTAAGTCCTAGCAGTACCCTAGCAGTACCCCAGCAGTACCCCGACAATGAGTGAGATGCAACCTTTGCCCTCCAGATTTTACCTCCGTTAGGGAAGGTGAGGTGTGGCCATAGATGGTGACCCTGTAAGGCAGTACCCAATGGGCATCGCAGGGGTGGTTGAAAAGTGCCCAAGGTATTTGAAGGAAGAAAAGATTCAGTGGTCATTTTGAATTACTTCTCAATCTAATTAGCTGCTAAATCATGCCATCCCCTGGTTGAGTAAGATCTAAAATGATCTAAATGCATCCTGTGTTTTATGTAGACATGAACAAATGCATGCCTAGGCGTGGTCAACTTATGTTATCCCTCAAAAAATGCTATAAACCTCCAGAGGGAACAGATGACCCCTTTGTAGTATAATCGAACACCTTATAAATAAATGCATATTGTGCAGACAAGAAAGACAATGAAATTTGGGCATTACCTCCTACGGACCCTCCGAACTTCAGTGAAAATATTTCTACTAACCTCAGCGAGCGACCCTGGGTCGAATCAACAAGATATGTGAAATTCGAATTCCTGTTGAAATCAATCTCCCCTTTCCTTTCTTAGCTGATTCTGGATTAAGGGTGAAAGCAAAGAGTAAAGGTGAAGACATGGAACTTGGGGGACACGCTGATGCACTGGGGGCTTGTGTGAATTTGGAACCAGCCTGGCTCAGTTTGAAACGCTGGCTTCCCCACTTGCTATCTGCGTGGCCTTGGAAATCACTTAGTCTCTTTATGCCTCAGTTTCCTAATCTGTAAAATAGGGATAAATATGGGTTTGTGAGAATTAAATGAGTGTAAGGCACTCAGGGAAGAGGTCAATCAATTACAGTGAGTATAATTAGTAAACTTTTACAAACGCCATTGTTGATGAAGTTAACATTTCTTGATCACTTTTTATTTTCTTTTTAAAAAGGAGATATTTTAAGTTATCAAATACCATCAACTTAACAATTAAAATAGACTCATTCTTTTCCTTCTGTTTGTATTATGAAACATGTTTCCAAGTGAAAATATGGTCACCAAAGGAGGAAGAATGTTTTTATTATTATTGTGATTTTATATCTTTTTAGTTTAGCTCCTTACTTTGGTTGAGAGGCAAAACTCCATTTGTCCATGTCTACATGACAATGAGGTTTATTTACGCTAGAGGTTAGATCTATTACCAGATTTTAGAACTTATTAACAGCGGAGTCATTTGTTAATAAAGAAGGTAACGTGATGCGCCCAGGACCCTGGGAAAAGTGATAATGGGCCCAGACTTAAGGAACATTACCCCCGCACTCCTGGGTCCCGTGCGGCCCTAACCCAAGTGCAAATGGGTGACAGGGACAAAAGAGCAGGAGACTGAACCCATTATCTAGAAAGTTCTGGCCAGACACTAATTGCAAATCAGAAATATGCTTACAGTATTTATTACCTCGATATATTTTGGGAGGAAAACAGTACAAAAAAAAAACCAAAAAAAAACAGTATCTTCCTTCCCAAAAAAGTAATGGGATGTCAAAATCTGGAGGGATTTGGATTACTCCGGATATCTGGCCAAAGGGGAAAAGCTACCGAGGCCTAAATAGCCAATAAGAGGTAAGTAGCAACATTAAAGAAAGAGAGGAGATATTTGGTGAGAGACAAATTTAACTAAATGCACATATTTAGCCTGGAAAGCTAAAAAGTGAGGGATGTAATTTCCTTTTAACCCTTTAACAGTTACAAACTGGGGCAACCACCAAGGCAATGACAACTCATAAGAGATTGTAGCTCGGGGCCCGGGCCTCAGGGGGAAGCCCTCGGGTAGAAAGGGTACGGTGCCAGCCGGAATGGCGTGCAGCCAGCGTCTAGAAAAATAATTTTCCCACTCTTCCGACAAGCCCCCTGGGGACAGCAGCCTCGTCTCTTAGGCGTTTCGGAGCTGCCTGCCGGCTGCCCCAGCGCCCAGCCCAGATGGCAGCGTGGACGGGGCACCTTCAAAAGGCCCGTTAAGTGACTGTGTAATAGAATGGTGAACTCAGATGAATGCATGTGTAGATCCATTGTAATTTAGTAGGGAAATGAGGGTTGTTTTCAATGCAGCCCTCGCTTGTTTGTGCACAAAACATATCCTCATGCTATAAAGACAAAGTAATGAACAAAAAAATTCCAAAACACAGTAATCGATGTTGGAGAACGGAAACGATGAGTTAGGTAGACCCTGCTTGGAGCCCATGTATGAGTCGAGGTAGGGACCACAGGCCGCGCACCCCTCTCGGTGGTTTGCAGCCGTGGAGGTGGGCTTTGTCCCCAGCATCCTCGCAGCTGCTCCGGCTGAGCCTACCCGTGAGCGGCCAAGCAAGCCATCTCTGGCCACGACACCGCCAGCCTCGGGCACAGGAAACGTGGAGGCAGGGGACCTGAGATGGGGAGGCACCGGGAAGCACAGAGAATATTCTGGACAATAATTCAGTCCAGCCACCCAATTATATAATTCTGATTTCTGACTCAGTGGTGGTAAGGGCACTTTCTGCACTTGGGACCAAACCAGGATGTGGCAAATAAAAACAACTTCTGAAGTCATTTCCACTCTGGGGCAGGGAGCACAG